>APFE030921913.1:0-42677 GCA_000404065.3 Pinus taeda
CTATAAATTTACGAGAATTTGGCCCAAAGAATTAGATATTTTCCACTGGATCCAGCTCGAATGGCAGCAAAAAGTTCAATGTGACCTACACCTCCAAGTAAAAGGCTTCTTCACAGTGATCTTTGAGTATCTAGAAGTCCGCAAGAAAATTTTGGATAACGGGTCCTATTTCATGAACAACACAGGGTTATTCATTAGGCACTAGGAACCCTGTTACAATCTAAAGAAGGAACAATTCTTAGCTATACCCATCTAGATCTAAATTTACTCTCTACTAGAGGATTTTTGGGAGATGGACATCCTAGAATTGATTTGCAATTCCATATGAAACTTTGTTCAAGTCTCAAAGATCACTAGATGTTGACGGTTCTCTTCCTATGCCAGGATTTCTGTTTACGTGAACATCTCACAACCCCTCCTAGATTCAATGCAAATTGAGTATAAGGATGAATTCTTGTCTCAACCACTGGACTATGAGAGTAAAATTTGTCAGAAATATGGATACTTGTTTTGCAACTTCCCTCAACGGTCGTAAGAGACAACTACTCTGGTTGATCCCTCCTTTGATGGCTTCTTAGAAGTTCTTTGGCAACACCCTCCAACCATCAAAGGTCCCCCTTGTCAGGCTCCACTGCCCCCTACTCTGATAGCCCCAAGCTCTCCTTGTGGGAACTGGTTTCTCTCCTCATCGATCTAGGTGAAAAGATCAACCAAAAGCACCTGTAGCTATGTCTCCATCTCAAGCAACGCAAGAGATGGAGGTGGGTCTTGAAAATCCTAAAAACAAACAACCAAGAAAATGAAAAACACCCGAAGAGCTATCCACATGCAAGGAAATCAAGCAATTTCTTTCCCAAGTGCAAAAAAACCTTGAGAATGAGGACAAAATGGATCAACTCAACTCCAAGCCTTAAACAAAGCTCCAAGCCTAGATGGATTCACCTATGAATTCTTCAAAGTGGGCTAGCACTTTGAAGGTACTGAAATCCATAAGTTGGCATAGGATACTCGTCATTCCCAAAGAATATGGTCGAGCCTGAATGCAACATTTCTCACGCTTATCCTTATAAAAGGATCTGCACTGGATCTAAATGGGTTTTGAACAATTTTCCTGTGCAATGTTCTTTACAAAACTATTTAGGAATTTTAGTCATGGGACACAAACCCCTACTGAAAATGATTATCAATCCATAACAGTCGGGCATTGTGAAGGGTTGGCAAATTATGGATGGTATTATTGTGGCTCATGAGGTAGTTTACTCTTTATCCTAATCCAAATCTCTAGGTATGCTCATTAAAATTTACCTCTCCAAGGCTTATGATCACTTGAATTGGAACTATATCATGTATATTCTAGATGCGTTTGGATTCTCTCCCTCCTAGATTAGATAGATCAAACCAATTATTTAAACTCCTTTCTATTCTATCGTAGTCAATGGTGTGTCTTCTCACACCTTCCAAGTTTCCTGGGGTTTGAGATAATGGAGAACATGACAACTGCAATGCGGCCATCTTCCGAAAGGTATGTTCTCTCTCAAAAAAGATAATTCTATTATGTTTTCCTCTACAGACACAAATCCTGATCCTTTATGGAAAAGCATCTGGTATCCCAAACTATGGCCAAAAGTATTTTTTTCTTTCTCTGGTTAATTAAGCATGGAGAACTTCTTACGTGGGACATGTATCTTTGTCATATGCTAATCGCAGTAGTCAAGGTTGAGACTACCTGCATTTTGCTGCTGATGTACTTCTTTTTTGATGAATGAATAGAACTTTGACTTGCAAAAAAAAAATCTTTGAAAAAATTGTTTCGGTGAACCCTTCATCCATCAAAAGGAATAAGAAACATAAGTCAAGAAAATAAGACCAAACTTTTTAAAATACAGTAGTGTCAAGCCAGAGGTTAGGGAGTAAATGTTGGAACATTTTGAAATTAAAAAAAGATAAGGAATAACATAGAATAATTTTATATATTTATTATTAATAATCACATTAATTATAGCTATTAGAATAAAACCAAAATCTTAGCATAAAGACCACCAAGATAGCTACATAGGATGCGGCCTTATTAGTTTAATATTAAATATCTAATAAGGCTAACTAATACTATTAATAATAGTTAATTTACTTTTAAAAATAATTATATTTGAGAGATTTTTCAGATAAAATTATATGGAGTATTTTTATATATAATAGGTATTTTTATATCCTCCCCTCAATGGGATAAGATCATTGGCCCATTTTCTTGGAAATTGACCTGAGGATGGCACTGAGGAACCACCGAGGCACCGACCTTTTCGTTTCAAATCTTTATGGCTTGAAAAAACAAATTTCATTTCTAAGTTAGAAGAATGGTGGAAGGATATTAGTGTGTTTGGGTGCAATCAAATGGAGACTTTCTAGTTGAAGTTGAAGGCACTAAGAGGAAGGATTAAAAAATGGACTCGGTCATATTTTAGTAAAATTCATTATGAAAAGTGAAAGTTGGAGGAATAAATGTGGTCAATCTAGTAGCAGATAATTTTAGAAGGTAGGACTAAAACCCTCATTGTTCAGGAGGGTGAGGTACTCAATGACCTGGAGAAATGAAGAAAACAAGAATAAATTCTTTGGAGGAACAAATCAAGAGTTCAACGGGTCAAAGAAGGTGAGCGTAACATGAAATTATTTCATAGGACTATGTTAAAAAATAGACAGTTTCATAGGATTTTCTCCCTCAATGGATCAGACGGTCAATGGCTTTTTCAACATGAGGATATTTCTAAGGAGTTGATCACCTATTTCTATACCCTTTTCATGGAGCTCTAAGAATATGAGTGTGAGTCCATCTTGAGAATCAAGCAATGCATTCCCCAGTTAATCTAGGATGATCAAAATGAGGATCTCATGTGGGAGATCTCCTACGTGGAGGTTGAAGAGGTCGTTTGTGCATTCCCCTTAAAGAAAGCCCCAAGCTTGGATGGATTCAGCTATGAATTCTTCAAAGTGGGCTAGCACTTCGAAGGTACTGAAATCCATAAGTTGGTATAGGATACTCGTCGTTCCCAAAGAATATGGTTGGGCCTGGATGCAACATTTCTCACACTTATCCCTAAGAAAGGATTTGCGTTGGATCTGAAGGGTTTTTGAACAATTTTCCTATGGAATGTTCTTTACAAAATTATTTCAGGAATTTTAGTCAGGGGACACAAAACCCTACTGAAAATGATTATCAATCCAGAACAGTCGGACATAGAATAATTTTATATATTTATTATTAATAATCACACTAATTATAACTATTTAGTATAAGACCAAAGTCTTAACATAAAGACCACCAAGATAATTACATAGGATGCGGCCTTATTAGTTTAATATTAAATATCTAGTAAGGCTAACTAATACTATTAATAATAGTTAATTTATTATTTATAAATAATTATATTTGAGAAAAAATTTCAGATAAAATTATGTGGAGTATTTTTATATCTCTATTTAAGAACTGGAGAATTATGACTAAAATTATATAATTACAAAACAGGATTGTGAAATCTTTTATAGATAGAAATTACAACATTGCTTAACGGACTTTACAACATTGAACCAGTGGAAAATGATCTCATCATAAAGTAATTATTAACCTAAATACCACATGGAAAATAACTAGGATATAAATATTCAAGAAAATTTATGCAGTGTAAATCTCTGATTTAATATATCTAAATTTTAAATCCAAGTGAACTTTTAAGGGACTTTACAACATTGAAGGAGTGGAAAATGATCTCATAAAATAATTATTAACTTCAATTACGCATAGAAAATAACTAAGATATACATATTCAAAAAAAATTATACAGTGTAAATGTCTGATTTAATATATCTAATTCCACACAAGTGAGAATGCCAACAGAGAATAAATAGCAGAAAATGCAATTTCCACCACCAACTCATAATGTTTCCATTTCAAAATGGAAAGCAACGACAATTCATAATTTAAGCAAAACAAGTAAAAGCTATTTATGATGCTAAATATAAAACAGCGTATGAGTACTCAGATCTCCAAGGACGTTACAGCGTATGCAGGTGAATAAGGAGCAAACTCTTGGTGTTTAACTTCACTCCACTTCCCAGTTGACGGCTGAAAGAAATAGGAGATCGGATTTCCTTCCTCTGTAAGACCATTCACAAAAATCCGGTCCCGCCACGCTGCAGCACAGAAAACTAAGGTTATAACCCCCGGAACAGAGGTTACAGGCGTCCAAACGTTTTTCGTGCATCATACTCCATCACTTCTTTTGACAGGATCAAGTACAGTGTCCTACGTGTACACACAAAATAGCACTCCACCGTAATATTCGTCGGAAAGATCCACATGTTTTCCAGCGTATTCCAACTGCCGGTCTCCTCATCAAAAGCTTCCGTGCTACCTTCAAACACTCCACCGTCAAATATTGCAGTGATTACAATGAATTTCCCCTCAAGGTAAACACCCACAGCACTGGTGTGGTCTTGGGTCATGGGAGGCAACACTTCCCATCTGTCTTCTTCCACATCGTATGCTTCCGCAGTCGCCAGAGAGTTCCCGTGCTCATCTTGGCCACCAGCCACGTAGATAAGTCCTTTCGAAGAAGAAACTGCACAAGCGAAAAAGATTCGACCGGTGGACATGTCGGCTCCGCGGCGCCATTCTTTGGACACAAAATCATAGATGAAGACAACAATCTTCAAGCCCCTCGGCCAATTCTCAATTTCATTAAAACTTTCTCCAAACAGGACAAGCTTTCCATTCAGAGAAAAGAACCTCCAATAAGTTAGAAATGGAGGAGGATCGTAAGGAATAGGGGCTGTCCTTTCCGAGGTCTTCTCCACAGGGTCGTATACTGTTATTCCATAAACAAAGAGACTGGGAATGTCTTGAATAAGACATATCAAATGTTGGCTCGTGCCATAGGTCTTTCTGTCCTCATAGAACCGGGGACTACACATCATTTCCTTCCAGCTTCTGCACACATCCTTCAACTCATCGTGTGATATGTAAGGAGCGCGCAACAACACTTGCCGTTGGACATCAGTAGGAATATTCATAAAATCTTCCATTATTGGCAATGATGAGAGATTCGGTAAATGAATGTTGCTTAGAAATTGAGTGTTACCTCAGAAATCTTTCAACAGTTGCTGATACTGCACAGATTGTGGGGTCCGCACAGCCTCAAGCAGAGGCGCTTCTTCAACCTCTACCAGAATCCGGCTTCGTGGGGACTGGCATCGAAGCTGCTCAGAGCCAGCTGAGCGCATGGCTTAACGAACCTCATCCCTTGGCTCGTGTGCTTGGTGTGTGGGGGATGGCGGGTGTCGGCAAAACGGCTTTACTCCAACTCATCTACAATAACTGCAAGAAGAAGGTGAGTGGTAGCTTCGATTTCGTCATTTGGTATACCATTTCTCAAAATTATCAGATTCAAAGTCTCCAGGATACCATTGCCGAGTCCCTGAATTTAAAATTTGAGCCAAGTTCTAGTATTGACCAGCGAAAAATGAAATTGTATGCATCTCTTGAAAATAAGAGGTTTCTACTTGTGCTGGACGATGCGTGGAATCCAATTGATTTGAATGAAGTTGGGATAAACTTTGGCCATGATAACGGCAGCAAACTCTTAATGTCCAGTCGCTACAGAGATGTAGTCGAACTAATGGCAGAACAAGAGTACTGCATGATGATACGACCCCTGTCCACAGAGGAAGGGTGGGAGCTGTTCCGGAGAAGAGCTTTTAGATGTGGGGCATGCTTATTTTGAGATACAATTCTTTCTATTAACACGCTTTTGTCTCTTGGTTGCTTATATTGAGTTATAATTCTTTCTATTAATACATTAAGTAGTTCACCGTGAGTGAATTATTGGCCGACTTTAATGGATGAATATCATTTTCGTTTTTCGCTAAAACTTAGAAATGTCCATCCATATTAATTTGCTTATAATTCATAATTAAAATAATCATATTTCTATGTATGAGTATTTATGATGAATATTAAATTTTCAAATTTTAAAAATTATTAATTGTAATTTGGTTACTGAAAAAATAAGTTGTGCTATCTGTTTTGAGATATAAATTATGTAAAATGCTTTCAAATTATTTAACATTTTGAGTGGATGTTATATTTATTATTTGGCATAATATAAGTTAAAGTAATATAAATTACAAATATAAAAAGTAAGGAAGCAAAACCAGAGAGAGGAGAAAAAAGATCAACAAGGCATCATCAATATTTTGAAATTGACATTTAACATGGATTTAACTAAATTTATTCGTTTTCAGCCTTTTTAATATCACAAATACTATAAATTCTATTAAACCTAGTCTTTTTATGATTTGAAATCTCCAATACCGGGTTTCACTATGAATTAGGTGATCTTATTTTAATAATTTAGTTTTTGTTCTTTATGTTAGTTCTCTGTGTAATGTAAGCAACAATTTCATATTAACTATTAAAAAAGGTACATTCTTGTGACTATTGGCCAATCATTAGGAAAACTGCAACAATAACATACCAGAAGCATAGAGTTTTTGTCCATATTACTATATTGATATGGTAATGAAATAATATAGCAAAAACATTCTAATGTAAAGTTACTGTATAATCTATACCTATAATTAACATGAGAATGATATTTTTTCTAGTTAAGATAAACAATTATTATCAACCTAAACGTATATGAAGGAGAGTCCCTAGGTATTTCTTATGGATTCTCATTCTCCTCTACTAAAGTTGGGAATACCACGTCAACAATCTTCTCAACTAGAGAGGCACTTTGTTATTTAATTTCCTTATTTATAGCTAGATGACATCAACACGTATGAATATTTCTTATTCAACTTCACTTCTCTCCAAAAGCACCTTACCCACATTGGCTTCATATGCTAGTAGAGGCTGACACTATGAACGTATATCGTATGATTGACGTAGATATTTGTTGTATCTGAAACCCAATCTCTCACATCCTCCTGAATCTTTTCATCTTGGAGAAAATTTCTCTCCATCTCGTTTGGTTTAGTAATATTTATTTTGTTCTTATGCATTTTGCTTAACGCTAATCCATGGTTTCGCATGACTTCCATGATGACCTCAATGACATCGGCTTCTTCGGGGATGAGCATCCTAAATGCTAAATAAGATCCATCGAACTTTTGGGAAAAAATTAACCCTCAGTTTACTCGAACATATAAGATTCAAATGGAGGGGACAAGGCATGAAAACGTATTTGATAAACAAATTGATGGGGGAAGTACATGCAAGGGAAAATATTACCTCTTGCAAACAAAAATTAAAACATCCAAAAGCAAAACTACTTAAAAAAATACAAGAAATGGCCAATGTAACCAATATACCTTTGTTATAGAAGGCATGGGATGGTGAGGTGAGGTGCTAAGCCGAAATGTGCATCCACATCCATGTATCTTATGGTTCAGCAAGGTAGCGAGGGTTGCTTTCCACAATGAGTAGAATTAGGAGTTAATAGCATCCGTAGAGAGACAAAGCCTCCATGTCTCCCTATTATTATCTTCACGTGTTATGGGGATTGTGGTTTAAGGCCATCTATCCATACCTAGAGAGGGGTGTGGAGGACTACCAATAGTGTTATACCACCAATACATGTGTCATTGAAATATAACACCCCAAACCCATTAGAAATAGATGAAGAAATATGAAATGCAACATAGAATAAGTCGATAGATCAAACTACGCAAATGTCCATGATCATTAGAAAACCTTGAAATCATTTACAATATAACTTAGCTGAGCCTAATAGGCATGCATAAAATACTATACCAATGAATTGTAACACAAAGATACATCGCCAATATTTGGGATATGTATTTCGCTTCACCATGAGAATAACACACATTTGTCTGATTATTAAAAACAAAATATAACATTATCCCCATGCCAAAAAATGTCGATAGAAACATTGTTATAACACATAACAACATCAATTCCATTCACAATGTAACATTTTCATATATAGGTGGATATACATTATACTTATATGATAATCTTAATGGTTGGCAACCAAGGGAGGGCTTCTACCCTCCACCCAACTGTAGGCCAATTGCACTACAGCATTCCTTTAGTCATCAAAAACAAATAGAGTGTATCCACTGCAAACTAGGGATCCAAAAAACACATAAATTATACTTGCTCAACCTAACAGGGCTCCAAAATACTCTACATATCTACCTATTTCTTCCTTTGACTATGATGCACCTTGTGCCTCTAGTCTAGCATCAACCTCGTCCAATGGTTTTCCTTCACTCTCTAAGATTTAATGGTAAACCCTTGTATGTGTATCCCAACATACAAGAACCCAAAACCCACAACTCTATTTCGGATTTCCTACTCAAGCAATTGACGGTTATTTCGTGGGGTATTGCTTCTCTTTTCCATAGTTTGTAGTGCACTCTCTCTATGTTGTTGTGTGAAGAACACCCTAATCATTATCCATTATTTATTGAATGTTTTCTCCCACCGACCCCTTTGCAAGGCCCTTGCATTTTGTCTGCACAATGCAACCAATGACGTATGATAATGGGGTCATGGGCTTGTCATCCATTTAGGAATCCCGTACACAATCTCCCTTCCTACTGTGCATGCCATTAAAATTCAATCATAGGGTTGGTGGCCATTAATGGATAGCCTTGACTTGTCAACTTTCTATGCAACCCCTCCTCAAAACCCTATATCCATGCCCACTCCTCTTAGTGATTCATTGTGTTTAAATTTCCACAATTAATTACATGAATTACAATTCATAATAAAAATCACGAAATTGATTACAGTGTTGAAAAGTGTAACTAGGTTCGGTCTTCAAGATCACATGTAATTATGATTTTATTTAAAATATGTAAAGAAGGAAAATAAAATTATTTTGGTGCTTGACTAATGGGTTTCATGAGCAAGAGATTTTACTTTTAGTTAAGTCTCCCATTGAGAGCATTTAGGGATTTTTTTCATCTAGTCATAAAAGTGTATAAAGTCATTGTCATGTATTCAAGGCATGTTACACATCGTAAAATTCAATTTTGTTTTTGTATGTAACCCTCCAAGACCTTTTCACCAGTCCTCACTCAATTCATCCTCTAATGAAAGGGAAAATTCTAGAAAGATAAATTCTGCCTACTCCAGTGATCATGTCAGCCTAATATTCATGGACAAACAACTATATATAACAGTTGCTGACCTCATTTGGAGGAAAAAATTTTGGTAAAGAAATTATGGGATAATCAATTGTGAAATTCATCCTAGAAGGAGCCTTAACATCAATTAAGGAAGAAGACAAGATAGCGAAGGAAGTGACATAATTGTGGGAATTTTGTGGGCTAATATACCCTCACACTTGTGAATATTACATATATAAATCACGCTAAAGGTTGCAATAATATAAGGGTCATCCAGATTGGGTGAAGACTTCACTGAAGGAAGCCGAGTAGAAGAGAAAGAAATCTCCCTCCAAAAGTAGACCATTCAAGGATCAAACAATTGATCTATGGTTTTTGTTTTGAAGCAAAATGTTGCAGACCTACAAGAAGGGGCCAAAATTCTAAAGGAATCCAAGAAGAAGAGGAAGAAGTAGAGCTTTTAGCTAAGGGTAAAGAGGAGTTGTCTGATTTGGCCTGGGAAGGGCTCTAGTTTCAAGGGTCTTTGTCATGGTCTTCGTATTCATACATTTAAGGTTCTATAAGAAGAATTTGTTTGGGTTTTCCTTACAGAGACTGAGAGGTTTTTCCCATGGCTAACAACCTATATATTGTGTCTCTTGTCTCTTTATTATTCATGAATTTATAATTGTATTTATGAAAATAACACAATAACAACATAAGAAATAGAATTTCATAACCAAGAAGTGAAAGGAATCTCTCAGGAAATTATCAAAGTAGAGAAATCACCTAACTATTGATGCCCTAAATTTCTCAACATGGTATGAGAGCTAAGGTGAAAAAGTCAAGAAGAGGCATCTAATCAAACAGAGGCATCAAAGATTTTCGAAGGATATCAAAGCACAATTTCAAGATATACATCATAACAAAGATCAAGGAAATCTACTTTAGAAAAAGTCTTGGGATAGTAATCAATGGGGAAGAAAAAAAATACCAAAAACCCTAGAACAATTTCTGAGATCATCTCTCAACCATCACCTAAGGAGTGGAAGCTTTTTCAAAAGACCTAAGAAGGCTAGATCAAATAAAATTGTCTTCGTCTTTGAATGGGTTTTGGAAGGAATCTCTCTGTCATTAAAGCACAGCTTTAGTCTTTGAAGAAATCCATCGAAGTGTTCTCTCTCCAAAGTGGATCAAGGAATACTCTTGTAGAAAGAATCTATCAAGAAGTAGGGTTTTGTGTCCCCTGAATTTTAGGAATTTTAGTCATGGGACACAAACCCCTACTGAAAATGATTATCAATCCATAACAGTCGGGCATTGTGAAGGGTTGGCAAATTATGGATGGTATTATTGTGGCTCATGAGGTAGTTTACTCTTTATCCTAATCCAAATATCTAGGTATGCTCATTAAAATTTACCTCTCCAAGGCTTATGATCACTTGAATTGGAACTATATCATGTCTATTCTAGATGCATTTGGATTCTTAAACAAAGCTCCAAGCCTAGATGGATTCACCTATGAATTCTTCAAAGTGGGCTAGCACTTTGAAGGTACTGAAATCCATAAGTTGGCATAGGATACTCGTCATTCCCAAAGAATATGGTCGAGCCTGAATGCAACATTTCTCACGCTTATCCCTATGAAAGGATCTGCACTGGATCTAAATGGGTTTTGAACAATTTTCCTGTGCAATGTTCTTTACAAAATTATTTTAGGAATTTTAGTCATGGGACACAAACCCCTACTGAAAATGATTATCAATCCATAACAGTCGGGCATTGTGAAGGGTTGGCAAATTATGGATGGTATTATTGTGGCTCATGAGGTAGTTTACTCTTTATCCTAATCCAAATCTCTAGGTATGCTCATTAAAATTTACCTCTCCAAGGCTTATGATCACTTGAATTGGAACTATATCATGTCTATTCTAGATGCATTTGGATTCTCTCCCTCCTGGATTAGATAGATCAAACCAATTATTTAAACTCCTTTCTATTCTATCGTAGTCAATGGTGTGTCTTCTCACACCTTCCAAGTTTCCTGGGGTTTGAGATAATGGAGAACATGACAACTGCAATGCGGCCATCTTCCGAAAGGTATGTTCTCTCTCAAAAAAGATAATTCTATTATGTTTTCCTCTACAGACACAAATCCTGATCCTTTATGGAAAAGCATCTGGTATCCCAAACTATGGCCAAAAGTATTTTTTTCTTTCTCTGGTTAATTAAGCATGGAGAACTTCTTACGTGGGACATGTTTCTTTGTCATATGCTAATCACAGTAGTCAAGGTTGAGACTACCTGCATTTTGCTGCTGATGTACTTCTTTTTTGATGAATGAATAGAACTTTGACTTACAAAAAAAAAATCTTTGAAAAAATTGTTTCGGTGAACCCTTCATCCATCATAAGGAACAAGAAACATAAGTCAAGAAAATAAGACCAAACTTTTTAAAATACAGTAGTGTCAAGCTAGAGGTTAGGGAGTAAATGTTGGAACATTTTGAAATTAAAAAAAGATAAGGAATAACATAGAATAATTTTATATTATTAATAATCACATTAATTATAGCTATTAGAATAAAACCAAAATCTTAGCATAAAGACCACGAAGATAACTACATAGGATGCGGCCTTATTAGTTTAATATTAAATATCTAATAAGGCTAACTAATACTATTAATAATAGTTAATTTACTTTTAAAAATAATTATATTTGAGAGATTTTTCAGATAAAATTATATGGAGTATTTTTATATATAATAGGTATTTTTATATCGCTATGAAATTGTATAATCACACAAGAGGATTGTAAACTCTTTTATGGATAGAAATTACAACACTACGTAAGACACTTTACAACATTGAACCGGTGGAAAATGATTTCATAAAGTAATTATTAACATAAATAACACATGGAAAATAACTAGGATATACATATTCAAAAAATTTTATAGAGTGTAAATGCCTGATTTAATGTATCTAAATTTTAAATCCAAGTGAACTTTCCACACAAGTGAGAATGCCAACGGAGAATAAATAGCAGATAATGCAATTTCAAGCACCATCTCATAATGTTTCCATTTCAAAATGTAAAGCAACCACAATTCATCATTAAAGCAAAACAAGTAAAAGTTATTTATGATGCTAAATATAAAACAGCGTATGAATATTTAGATCTCCAAGAACGTTACAGCGTATGCAGTTGAATATTCAGATCTCTAAGGATGCTACAGCGTATGCAGTTGAATAAGAAGCAAACTCTTGGTGTTCAATTGCACTCCACTTTCGAGTTGACAGCTGAAAGAAATAGGAGATCGGATTTCCTTCCTATGTAACACCATTCAAAAAAATCCGGTCACGCGACGCTGTAGCACAGAACATGCATCACTGATCACTTCTTTTGAAAGGAGCCACGTCTACACTATACGTGTCAACTCTGCGGAGCCATTCTTTGGACACAAAATTGTAGATGAAGACAACAACCTTTCATTAAGACTTTCTCCAAACAGGACAAGCTTTCCTTTCCTTAAAACAACAAATGGAGGAGGATCGTAAGGAATAGGGGTTGTCCTTTCCGAGGTCTTCTCCACAGGGTCGTATACTATTATTCCATAATCAAATGTTGAGTCGTGCTGCCGTAGTACTTTCGGTGCTCATAGAATTGGGGACTACACATCATTTCATTCCAGCTTCTGCACACACCTTTGAACTCATCGTATAATCTGTAAGGAACGCGCGACAAGTCCTTGGATAACAGTAGGAATATTCATAAAATCCTTCATTACTGGCACCGATACCGGATGCCGCAAATGAATTTCTTTTATTTTATCATTTTTTTTCATTAAGATGGATCTAGGCTCAATTAATTTCTCTCTTTAAATAGGCTATATTCCACTGAATACTATGGGTCAATGACTTCTCAATACCATGTACTAATACCATGGGTCATTTTTACTTTTACTATTATTATTATTATTTTAATTGGAGTCAAAAAACCCCTAAAAATAAATTGACTATTTTACTCAACTTTATTTTAATTATTCATTTTATTTTTCAAATTTTATTTTTATTTCATTTTTATTTTTATGTAATTGGAATGTTTACAATACATGACATTACAACATCTATATCATACTAAGATGGAAAGTGCAAAAATATTTTGAAATTATTCACATTTTGAGTGAATGTTTCATTTATCATTAAGGACAATCTAAACTAAAATAATATAAATGGATATGAAAAGTAAGAATGCAAAAGTGAAAGTGGAGATAGGAGAGAAAATGTCAAAAAAGACATCATCAATATTTTGAAATTTCATTTAATACGGTTTTATAGATAAGCTATTCATCTTCAATCTTTTCAAACCCCACCATTTTAGGGATTCTCCAATGCCCCCTTTCATTAGGGATAAGGTGATCTTATTTAAGAAACACTGACCTTGTTCTTTAAGTAAGTTCCTTTTTTTAAACATAGGGAACAATTTCGTATCAAATAATAAAAAAGATACATTTGAGCCACTATTATCTTGCCAGTACGGAAACTACACCAATACATTAATTTGGGCAAGAATTTCATACCAAATAATAATAAAAAAGATGCATTTGCAGTAAGGAAACCACATCAATAGCATATTACAAGCATACAACTTTTGTCCATATTACTATAATGCTATTATAACACGGTGATATAATAAAAAGAGCATGGTATTATATCAAGGGTTACTATATAGTCTATGTCTCCAACTAGAATGAGAAGTAGATTTACTTGTTAGTAACTAAGAAACAAATATAATAAACCCAAACATTTCAACATTAAGGAGAGTCCATGGATATTTCTTATGGATTCTCATTGTGTGGAAGCATAAGGTTTGAATTATGGAAGATAGATAGAGACTCATCAGGTTTGAGAACATGGGTGTAGAGATGACCAATCCAAACTTCTTGATTTTGAGAGATATTATACTCTTTATGTCTACAATTATAATATTTTGGCCATTCTTGAAGAGCTTCTTGTGAATTCTTGTTTTTTATGGGAAATTTAGTCTTCAGGCTAGTTGGAATCCATTAAAAGACCAAATATATTTCCCAAGAAAATAATGATTTCAACATATACTAGATATTCAAATGATATAGAATATTTCTGAGGATTTGAATAGGAATATTTGAAGCAATGTAATCAAACTTTAAGGCTTAAGGCTTGGGCTTTGGATGTTGGCATTGATTTAGACTCCATATGTGTCTAAGAATTCAATCACACACTGCTCAATGCTCTAACACCCAATATAAGTGTCACAAAGACATTTTTCCAAAGTGATATGAGTAGCATGCTGCCTCATCTTACTATTCCTTGTCACATTCTATAGAGAAATGAGGATTTAGTAGTGTATGTTTTTGTTGTAGATTATATACATCAAAATTCACTACAACAAATCCTTATGATTAGCTCCCTTATTTGCTTCCAAGGATTGTTTTAGTGTTTTTTTTCTCCAACGTTTTGAAAAATTCAGTGTTATTTATTGGGATGGCGCTATTTTTTGCATTGCTTGCACCAGCCAAAACATTTAGGCGCTAAATTAGGTGATAATAGCACCAGAAATAGCGTCATAAATAGCACTACTAATAGCGCCTGAAATATTGTTGGAAATAGTGCCATATATTTCTCGAGAAATGGTGCCAGTGATAGTGTCGGATTTAGCTCCCTTTTTGGCACCTAAATTATCGCCTTGGTTAGCTCCCTTTTTAGTGCCAAATGTGCCTAAATATTTAATTAATTGAGGTGTTGGGTGTCAAGTGGATAGGGGATTTGAGGTTATGGGATTTAGGGGTTTGTAGTAAAAAGGATGAAGGGTTAAGGGATTATAGCTTAGGATTTAAGGGATTAAGCATCGAGAGCTAAGGGATAATTAGGTGCTTATGAATTATGTAGTTGAATGACTAATGGCTTAGGGATTCTGGTTCAAAGGATTACTGTTTAATTCATTGTTAGGGCATAAGGGTTTATGGATTAAGGGATTAGGGATTATGGCTTAAGTGTTTAAGGGTCGATGGCTTAGGGGTTAGGGGATTTAGGACTTTTGTGTCAATGCAATATTTGTCAAAATTCTCTCTAAATGTCATGGAATGTCTTCTAACACCCCATCACCAATGTCATACACCGATGTCACACGTTGAGTAGTTAATGGGGTCAATATTGAAATTTCTTCAAATTGTTCCTATATGTGCTAAAATTTGACATCGCTAGATTAGGCGCATGCGCCCTTGACGACATGCGAGGGTTTCAAGACTCAAGGATGTGTGACATCCTCACATAATATTTGAGATTGTCAACATTTGAATCAATGTTCATCAAGCAGTCTCATTTTCATCATTCTTCATTTCCATTTATGGAATCTTTGTTGAAACTCTCTTAAAATGTCATGGAACATCTTCCAACATGCCCATCACCAATGTCATTCATCGACACTACATGGTAAGCAGTGAATGGGACCAACGTTCAAATTTAGTGAGTGTGATGATTAAGGACTATGGGTTAGTTATTAAGGTTTATAATGGATAGGGATATGGTTTATAAGGTTACAGAATGGAGTTTATAAGGGGAATACAATAAATGCTTCCTAATGGCAAAAAGGTATTCTATGAAACTCATGATGAGAATGAAAGGAATGCTAATGATGATTTCGTAGACTCTAACTTTGGATTAAAGACCTGCCATGTTCCAAAGATCAATATCAGGAAGTTTGATGACAAGGATCCAGTAACATGGATACTATAGGTGGAGCAATATTTTGATCTCCATAATGTGTAACACACACAAAAGTTACACATTTCATGTTTATATTTAGAACCCAATCAGTTTGTATGGTATTGATCGGTTTCTTCTCGTCAAACACTTGTCACTTGGTAATTTTTTATGGAGTAAATGATATAACATTAGGAGGATACAAAGAGAAACACCTTCTTTAGCCAATTGATAAATATCAAACAAAAGGGTTCAATGATGAAGCATATTGAGGACTTCCAAAAATTGAATATAAGGGTAAATGATATTCCAAAGGAGCATAGGATTGATGCCTTCATAGGGACTTCAAAGGATAACATCCAACATGAGTTTCACCTTTGGCAAACTAATTCATTGGAGAAGGCATTCAGGGTGGCAAGAAATTTTGAAAGCAAAATTATGGCAACAAAGAATTCTACCACCCACAACTATAAAGATGGAATTTTTGCTGCCCCTAGCCTTCCACGACCTACAAGGTTGACACCACAACAATTGGAGGAAGAAAGAGAAAAATTACTTTATTATAGTTGTGATAGAAAATACACTAAAGGTCATAAGTGTGTTGAGAGGAAATTACTTTACATAGATTGTGAAGAGGAGAATGAAAGGGAACAATAAATGTTAAAAGAAGAGGATATACACTACGAACTAACCCCAGAGAAAGAAGAAATGAATTTGATCATATCTTGTAATGCATTGGTAGGAATTACCACCCCTCAAACTCTCAAGATAGAAGGACATATAAACCACTGGACTACGAACATAAAATTTGTCATAAATATGGATACTTGTTCTGCGACTTCCCTCAATGGTCGTAAGAGAAAACTGCTCCTTCGTTTGATCCCTCCTTTGATGGCTTCCTGGAAGTTCTTTAGTGACACCCTCCAACCATCAAAGGCCCCCATCGTCAAGCTCCACTGCCCCTACTCTGATAGCCCCAAGCTCTCCTCGTGGGAACTGCTTTTCTCTCCTCATGGATCTGGGTGAAAAGATCAACCAAAAGCACTTGTATTTATGTCTCCATCTCAATCAATGCATGAGGTGGATGAGGGTCTTGAAAATCCTAAAAATAAACAACCAAGCAAATGAAAAACACCAGAAGAGTTATCCACGTTCAAGGAAATCAAGAAATTTCTTTCCAAAGTCCAGAAAACCCTTGAGAATGAAGACAAAACGGATCATATCAACTCCAATGAAAGTTTTATGGTATCTTTCTTGTGAAACTAGGCCAAAGATGGATGGGCATAAATCCCTCAATATCCACTAGATCAATTCCATATGATCTATAAAGATTGGGAACAACATCAAGATTCTACATAATCCCCTCCCCAAACGGATTTGACTATATGAGAAGAAAAAATTCCCACCAAGCAAGGTTAGTCCAACTCAGGATCCAGGAAGAAAGGTAGAGGACCCAACAATGAAGTGATCAAAGAAACAAGGTTTATCCTAGTTAATTGAGGACAAGGAATTGTCCTCACGGAATACTACCAACACTCTCAAACCACCCCTCCTCAATGAAGGTGGTCTCGTGGAACATAAGAGGCCTCAACTCAAAGGGTAATTTGAAGTACTTAAAGGAACAAATTCAACAGGATAAACCAGACATCTTAGTCATGTAGGAAACTAAGGTAACACAGGATAAACTTAGTGAAATCACAAGTAGAAGTTGGCTTACGACTAAGTGTGTGGCACTGGATCCAAGGGGTAATGCAGGAGGCTTGGGAACCCTTTGGGACTCTAGATATATCTCTTTTGAGAACTAGACTGCCTACCCAAATACACTTTCAGGTCAATTTGAATGTATCGGCTTCGTGGAGAAGGTTTGATTAACAAGGGTTTATGGTCCTACTCTATTAGGGACAAAGGCCACCTTTCTTAGTATTTTCAACAACTGAAGGAGATTTTGGACAAAATTAGCTAGATTCTGGTAGGGGACCTCAATTTGATCAAGGATTTGGGTGAGAATAAAGAAGGAGTCGGGTGGATGAATCTAATCTCCATTTCCTTTCAGTATACTATTCAAGGTCTTGCAGTAGAAGACATTGATTTTATTAATGGTTCTTTCACATGGAATAATCAACATGGAAGTAAGCACTAGAGCACCACTCTTTTGGATCATTCTTTATTTCAAATAAAACCCTACAACAGGAATTGTTTCTTTAAGTTTCGATCCTCCCCTCAATGGGATAAGATCATTGGCCCATTTTCTTGGAAATTGACCTGAGGATGGCACTGAGGAACCACCGAGGCACCGACCTTTTCGTTTCAAATCTTTATGGCTTGAAAAAACAAATTTCATTTCTAAGTTAGAAGAATGGTGGAAGGATATTAGTGTGTTTGGGTGCAATCAAATGGAGACTTTCTAGTTGAAGTTGAAGGCACTAAGAGGAAGGATTAAAAAATGGACTCGGTCATATTTTAGTAAAATTCATTATGAAAAGTGAAAGTTGGAGGAATAAATGTGGTCAATCTAGTAGCAGATAATTTTAGAAGGTAGGACTAAAACCCTCATTGTTCAGGAGGGTGAGGTACTCAATGACCTGGAGAAATGAAGAAAACAAGAATAAATTCTTTGGAGGAACAAATCAAGAGTTCAATGGGTCAAAGAAAAATAACTAAGATATACATATTCAAAAAAATTTATACAGTGTAAATGTCTGATTTAATATATCTAATTCCACACAAGTGAGAATGCCAACAGAGAATAAATAGCAGAAAATGCAATTTCCACCACCAACTCATAATGTTTCCATTTCAAAATGGAAAGCAACGACAATTCATAATTTAAGCAAAACAAGTAAAAGCTATTTATGATGCTAAATATAAAACAGCGTATGAGTACTCAGATCTCCAAGGACGTTATAGCGTATGCAGGTGAATAAGGAGCAAACTCTTGGTGTTCAACTTCACTCCACTTCCCAGTTGACGGCTGAAAGAAATAGGAGATCGGATTTCCTTCCTCTGTAAGACCATTCACAAAAATCCAGTCCCGCCACGCTGCAGCACAGAAAACTAAGGTTATAACCCCTGGAACAGAGGTTACAGGCGTCCAAACATTTTTCTGGGCATCATACTCCATCACTTCTTTTGACAGGATCAAGTACAGTGTCCCACGTGTACACACAAAATAGCACTCCACCGTAATATTCGTCGGAAAGATCCACATGTTTTCCAGCGTATTCCAACTGCCGGTCTCCTCATCAAAAGCTTCCGTGCTACCTTCAAACACTCCACCGTCAAATATTGCAGTGATTACAATGAATTTCCCCTCAAGGTAAACACCCACAGCATTGGTGTGGTCTTGGGTCATGGGAGGAAACACTTCCCATCTGTCTTCTTCCACATCGTATGCTTCCGCAGTCGCTAGAGAGTTCCCGTGCTCATCTTGGCCACCAGCCACGTAGATAAGTCCTTTCGAAGAAGAAACTGCACAAGCGAAAAAGATTCGACTGGTGGACATGTCGGCTCCGCGGCGCCATTCTTTGGACACAAAATCATAGATGAAGACAACAATCTTCAAGCCCTCGGCCAATTCTCAATTTCATTAAAACTTTCTCCAAACAGGACAAGCTTTCCATTCAGAGAAAAGAACCTCCAATAAGTTAGAAATGGAGGAGGATCGTAAGGAATAGGGGCTGTCCTTTCCGAGGTCTTCTCCACAGGGTCGTATACTGTTATTCCATAAACAAAGAGACTGGGAATGTCTTGAATAAGACATATCAAATGTTGGCTCGTGCCATAGGTCTTTCTGTCCTCAGAGAACCGGGGACTACACATCATTTCCTTCCAGCTTCTACACACATCCTTCAACTCATCGTGTGATATGTAAGGAGCGCGCAACAACACTTGTCGTTGGACATCAGTAGGAATATTCATAAAATCTTCCATTATTGGCAATGATGAGAGATTCGGTAAATGAATGTTGCTTAGAAATTGAGTGTTACCTCAGAAATCCCCTTTTGTCTCTTGCATGCGTATTTTGAGATACAATTCTTTCTATTAACACGCTTTTGTCTCTTGGTTGCTTATATTGAGTTATAATTTTTTCTATTAATACATTAAGTAGTTGAACGTGAGGTGAATTATTGGCCG
This sequence comes from Pinus taeda, assembly GCA_000404065.3. Lineage (NCBI taxonomy): Eukaryota > Viridiplantae > Streptophyta > Pinopsida > Pinales > Pinaceae > Pinus > Pinus taeda. The sequence goes on from APFE030921913.1 coordinate 20,010, forward strand.
ACTTTAATGGATGAATACCATTTTCGTTTTTCCATAAAACTTAGAAATGTCCATCCATATTAATTTGCTTATAATTCATAATTAAAATAATCATATTTCTATGTATGAGTATTTATGATGAATATTAAATTTTCAAATTTTAAAAATTATTAATTGTAATTTGGTCACTGAAAAAAGAAGTTGTGCTATATGTTTTGAGATATAAATTATGTAAAATACTTTCAAATTATTTAACATTTTGAGTGGATGTTATATTTATTATTTGGCATAATATAAGTTAAAGTAATATAAATTACAAATATAAAAAGTAAGGAAGCAAAACCAGAGAGAGGAGAAAAAAGATCAACAAGGCATCATCAATATTTTGAAATTGACATTTAACATGGATTTAACTAAATTTATTCGTTTTCAGCCTTTTTAATATCACAAATACTATAAATTCTATTAAACCTAGTCTTTTTATGATTTGAAATCTCCAATACGGGGTTTCACTATGAATTAGGTGATCTTATTTTAATAATTTAGTTTTTGTTCTTTATGTTAGTTCTCTGTGTAATGTAAGCAACAATTTCATATTAACTATTAAAAAAGGTACATTCTTGTGACTATTGGCCAATCATTAGGAAAACTGCAACAATAACATACCAGAAGCATAGAGTTTTTGTCCATATTACTATATTGATATGGTAATGAAATAATATACCAAAAACATTCTAATGTAAAGTTACTGTATAATCTATACCTATAATTAACATGAGAATGATATTTTTTCTAGTTAAGATAAACAAATATTATCAACCTAAACATATATGAAGGAGAGTCCCTAGGTATTTCTTATGGATTCTCATTCTCCTCTACTAAAGTTGGGAATACCACGTCAACAATCTTCTCAACTAGAGAGGCACTTTGTTATTTAATTTCCTTATTTATAGCTAGATGACATCAACACGTATGAATATTTCTTATTCAACTGTTTATGAAATCCACCCGTTGGGGACTAGATTGACCTACAGTGATTCGGGGGTGGATTGCCACTGTTGTTTGGGTGAAGCTGGGTTGTTGCCGGATTGACTTTCTATTTTCGGAGTGATGAATAGGGCGAATGAAGCTTGCCACGGAATACTTAGCATCACCTATACGCCCGGAGGATGAGTAGGAGGGGATGGTTTTTTTGAGTAAGGAAAGAACCTAAAATGTATATCACACTTGAATTCTGGTCTGTTTTGTACCATATGCCATCGAAAGTGAACCTAGGTCAAACGAGGATGAAGTTGACTCGACAAAGGATAAACTCTAGTCGACATCCATGAGGGAAGAAATGGATTCTTTGCACAAGAATGAGACATCAAATTTGGTAAAATTACATGATGGAAGGAATTTTGTTGGTTGAAAGTGGGTGTTCAAGAAAAAATTGAATGTAATCGGTCAAGTTGATAAGTACAAGCCTTGATTGGTGGCAAATGGTCATTCCCAAGTGAAGGGAATTTTGGTGAGATATTTTCCCCTATTACAAAATTAAATTCCATCAAAGTATTAATGTCTTTGGTTGCACCATTTGATTTATAAATAGAAAAAATGGATGTAAAGACAACATTTCTGCATGGTGATTTGGAAGAGTAAATCTACATGGAACAACCTAATGGATTATAGTAAATGGCAAGGAGATGTCAGTTTGTAACCCGAAGAAGTCCCATTATGGTATAAAGAAATCACCCAACATGTGATGCCAGAAGTTTGACATGTACATCTAGGGATTTATATTTGTGAGAAGCTAAGCTAATCATTATGTATGTCTCAGGTTGAAAGGCAAGTGTTTCATATATGTAGTATTGTATGTCGATGACATGTTGCTAATTGGAAACAACATGGGTGTAATCAAGGAGGTGAATGCAACCATGCTCCAAACTCGACGTGAAGGATCTCGATGCTATACATTTCATTCTTGGAATGGATTTCAAGGGAGACCACACAATTAGGATACTCTAGATAAATCAAAGGAACTATATTGACACAATTCTTAAGCATTCCAACATCAAGATTATAAACTAGTGAAGGTACCAATTTTAGTTGGGGAAAAACCAATTGTTGTACAACATCCAAAGACATAAGAACAAAGAAAGAACATGGCATATTTTCCATATGCAAGTGTTATAGGCAGTTTGATTTATGTATGACAAAAGCTTGACGTGGAGGTTCAGCAAAGGCCAAACCTAAATGAAAACAAATGTGCTCGCATTTCCAAGTACATGTATGCATCCTTGAAAAATTTCGCTCATGCACTCCAATTGCACCAAAATTGGGTACCATCTTTGTGCAAGCACATCTTCTAGATGACCAATTGGGAAGGCATAAAATATACATGTGTTCACATATGTTTCAAATTGAAAGTAGTTGTTTGATGAAACTTAAGGGAATCCTTCAAGGAATGTTGAGTGATGTTTGATTGTTTCTTCATATGCATTGTAGTAATGGCTAACATAATAGATAAATATATATGTTGAGGTGCTATCACATATTTGACTATTGTAGTATTCTAAATAATACACTATCTTCTTAACATAATCCCCCAACTAATTTCACTAAGCTACAAAGACATATTTCATTAAATTATCCTTTCATAGAAATTAATCACTATAACCATTAATGTTACATAAAGTTGGTCAGACCAATAAAATGCAAATGTGAAAGTGATCTTCAATTACATAATGGATATATGTGTTATTCATTATTTAAACTTTAAAATATATTAAAACTAATTAAATTCTTAATTACAATTAAAATTTTAGATTTCTCAACTTTCAAACATGAATTTTTAGCAAAAAAATCTTCACTAATAGTTTAAATTAAATGTTAAGTGGATTTAACTTTCATTGTAAGGTTTCTTTAAACACTTGGTAGAAAGCTTAAATTAACTCATATTCAAATTCAAAATTCTTATTCAAAAATTATTTGATTTTTTTTCAAGAAAAGAATCCCTAATCAACGCAAACAATAATTTTGTTTACATTTTTCATATTCTCTAATTACAATTAGAGAAACAATCTATAAATCTTACATATCCATTATCATACATATTATCATTTGATTTTACTTTCTATCCATGTAAATTTTTAGATTTTTTTATATAATTTATTATTTTTATTTGTATTTATATATATATATATATGAAAATTCAATATTTGGTTTTTTAATATGTATAAATCTTATGTTTTTTAATGAATATATACGGATTGTTTGTTTTGATTTATTGAATTTGATTTTTTTGTATGTTTATGTGTAATGTAACCAACTTCAATTGCATTGACTTATTATTATTAATTTTTTAATTTTTTTTAAAGCTTCATTGCAATATCTCCCCCATACGATAAAGGGAGAACCAGAGCGATGGAGCCTCTGCGAACGCTTAGTTTGGTTCACGTCGCACTCTGCCAAGGCACCTACAGCTCGTGACTGGGGTTAGGCTCCTACACTTTCTCCCTTGCTGACTACAGCTCTCTGCTACCACTGTCTATTTCCATTTTTCTGGCAGCTAGGGCACACATCGGGCACATTGTCTGGGCATCTGTCGGTCGATGCGATTTTTTTGCGGACCTTGTCTCACTATCTATCGGCTGAAATGGAGGTGGATATGGTTGATTACTATGAGGATCCTTATGATTTTGTGCCTATTTGGACGGTTTCTCCTCCACAACCGTTGATCACCTCCTCAAACATCTCCTTGCAGCTTCCTACGATGTTTGCGGGTGACCTTAGGGTTTTCACGGTGTCGGTTGTTTCTCATCCCTGCACCCCAACTCAACAGTTTGCGTCGTTGGTCAGTCCATCATCATCATGGATGCCAGTTTCAGGTTCACCAAATGATTCTTTCTATTTTCCAGGCTCTGACTATTCACAACCCTCTCCGGCTTCGCTCCAGTTCCTTGCATCAAGTTTAGATCCATCCTTTGCCTCCTTCTCACCGAATCTCTCAGATTTTCCCTCCTCTGCGAACCCTTTCCCTACCAACACCCCGAACCTAAGTCCCCATTGCCTTCTCTCATCAAATATTTCCACCCATGTCTCGCCTCCTCTAGTTACAAACCCTTCCACTTCGGGTTTTTTTGAGGGCTCCACACTTTTGCCACCTGATTTGGGCAAGGGACCGAGTGCTATTATTGGACTTGGTACAAAATCCAATCCCTCTATAACCCCTCCCTCTTGCAAGTCGGCCAAGACCGTTAATAAGTTCAAAGGCATTAAGGCTAGGAGTAGGAAGATTTCACTAACTTTTGGTGAAGACCTTCAGATGGGTGATGTGCTCGACACTGTAGATAGGGTACTGGTTGGTCGGGTTTGAGGGACATCTTATACTGCTGCTCGATTGGGACAATGGATTTTGGAAATTTGGGGCTTGATGCTTGATGAACTTCCTTTGGTGGTTACTTTATCTCGTGGTTGGTTTGCCCTATGCTTTCAGTGACCTGAATTCATCCCTTAGGTCCTATCAAAGTACTGAAACATTGAGCTTGCACCGGTATTACTCAAGAGCTGGAGTCCTCTATTCGACCCGGAGTGACAACATATGGGGGCTAACCCAATATGGGTTCGACTGCCAAGACTTCCGCTTCATTTCTGGTTTGAGGATGTCTTTAAGAGAATTGGTAATTCCCCGAGGACCATCCTAGACTATGATAAATCATATATCGTCACCAAGGATATGGTAATGGCTCTCATTCTGGTGCACTTGGATACACAAAAAGGCTTAGAGGACTATTTGTAGATTCAGTGGAGGAACACATGTCACATCTAGATACTTGATCATGAGGGGGTACCTTACAGATGTCATCAGTGCCATAAAATTGGGCACTTGTACAAGGATTTCCCTTTTCTTGCTTCTAGTTCGGCTTCAGTATCTCATCCAGAACACATTGTAGTGGATAATCAGACAGGTACACTAGGAAAGAGACCTGCAAAGGTTGTTGGGCGCCCACCAAAGACCATCTCGTAGATGCAAGGACCAAGCAAGGAAGTTTTTCATCCACCTTCTCATCACATTACCAGATCTCGTGCAGATGCATATGCTGTTACCAACAATGCGGGTATTTCTTCTCATCTCAATGCATCCATTTCACATTTCATCTCTACACCTTCTTTTCACCACCCTTCTATTACGTGCCCCCTGGTATCCTCTCCCCCCACTTTCTCCATTACTCCTCCTTCTATCCTTGATGTCCCACTCTTGGCTCCCTCATCTGAGCCTTCTAGTGATTCTTGCTGGAGTCATCCTTACCTCCTCCATTCTTTAACCAAGTCCTCATCCAGAGATTATTGTGGCATTGGTATTGTCACCTCCTCCATGTCCACCAAAACCCCCTATGGCAGACACTTCAATATTTCCAAGGCTATCATCCAAGCTGGATTGGATGTAGATCATGGCCGACAATTACCCATTGACAAGGTCCTTAGAGAATTTACCTCCCCCCCCCGGGTTCCCCATGAACTGGTTATCTTTCGATTTTCGTGGGTTGGTTATTCCTGCAAAAAAACTAGCCTTCAAAAGACTTCTTTAACTTGAGAAGGTGGACATCATTTACTTATAAGAAACTCTAGCACTTAGTGACTAGATCACCCCATCCCTTGAAGTACTTGTACCTGGTTGGAACTTTCATGCACCTGATGTTTGAGGACGATATGAATGCATTGCATTAGTTTATAATCCTTGGATTGTAAAGATGCTCAATATTTGGGGGGGGGGGTATCATTGGGGCTAAAATATTTACCACTGGTCTTGGAAAGGAATTGAGACTAACTAATGTCTATGGACCCTGCATCAATCGGGATTCTTTTTGGGGAAACCTACTCAATCTCTCTTACATGCAAGCTAACAACATCATCCTTGGAGGTGATCTTAATTTCTCTATTGTCGGTGCAGAATATTGCGGACACAATGCTTAGATTGATCCTCTATCTGATCACATCAGTTCACTATTGGAGGCCCATCACCTTATTGATATTCCTATGGCTTAGATCCAACCTACCTAGTGTAATCGGAGGACCGGAGAGGCTATGCTTTCCTGCTTTCCAAAAGGTTGGACCAATTCCTTGTTAAAGAAGCCCTTTTGGGACATTTATCTCTGTACAAGCTATGGGTGGGTTCGACAGGCTTATCTGATCACTCCCTTATATACCTTGAATTTTCTAGTGTTGATCGTAATCCTAAAGCCCCTGTATAAGTTCAACTCGACCTTGCTCAAGGATGAGGGGTCACTAACGTAGCTACTGCTTATTGGAAATCTCATCCCACTGCTCCAGGACAGACATATATTGAATAGGCCAGAGAAAAAAGAGCAAGGGATGACCATCTCCTCAAATATATTGAATTTGAACTTGCAAATTTGGTTGATAAAGATGGGCATGGTTTTGAAACCTATGAAGCTAAATACCAACTAATTAAACTTGTACCAGACTAGAACAAAATACTAAAGGACAGAGAGGAAATCTAGAGACTCCAGAGTCAATCTATTTGGCTTCAGTCTGGGGATGACAATATAAAGTTTTATCATCAGTTTGGAAATGGTCGACGGGCCATTAATACCATCTAGTACTTGGAGGATGATATTTTCCACCAGGTAAAGACTTTTAACCAACTGGCCACCCTCAGTACCTCACATTTCGGTCGGCTATTCAAAGCTCCACAAGAAGCTACCCTTGCTGAGATCATCAAGGCGACAGGGCTATTCCCTAGATTTGTAAACCATGAAGAATCAAAGGAACTTATTCATCCTCTCAAATGGTTCAAGAGAGACAAGAGCCTTGGACAAGATGGATGGCAAGTAGAATTTTACCTCGCCTTTTTTGAATTTTTGGGTAATGATCTTCTTCAGGTTATAGAAGAATGGCAGGTTAGTGGTTGAATGTATGACGCATTTAATTCTACTTTCATTTCTCTCATGCCCAAATCTGATGCCCCACAGACCTTCAAGACTTTTAGCCCATCTCTCTCTACAACTGTATATATAAGATAATTGCAAAGATTATTGCCAATCACCTTAAACCTATCTTATCTGAGCATATATCTCCAGAACAATTTTCCTTCCTTAACCACCGACATATTCATGAAGCAGTTGGTATTGCACAGGAGGTCCTTCACTCCATCAAGATCAAGAGGCTAAAAGGTATGATACTTAAGATCGATTTGGAAAAGGCTTTTGATCACACTAGTTGGATTTACCTAAGAATGTTATTGACTCACTTGGGCTTTCCTTTAACCTTCATTCAATGGATTATGTGTTGTATTTCTAATGTTTCATATAGTGTTCTTATCAATGGATATTCCTCACCTTTCTTTCATGCTGAATGTGGCCTCAAACAAGGTTGTCCACTCTCACCACTTCTTTTCTTGTTGGTCATGGAAGGGATGAGTCGGAACATATCCGAGGAAAAGAGATTGGGAAGATTGCAGGGCATTAAGATCACCAACAGTTGCATCCTTACCCGCCTCCTCTTTGTCGATGATGTTCTCATATTTGTCAATGGATCGATTAGAGACATTACAACTTTTTCCACTATCCTTAGATCTTTTTGTTTCACTACATACATGGAATGCAATCAACTTAAATCAACTCTCACTACTATTGGTTGCTCTTTAAATGAAATTCACAACACAACAAATATTTCCTTATACTATCCTCCCCTTTGATGATGGGCTTAAATACCTAGGATTTAGACTCAAGCCTATAAAGTATAAGACAGTTGATTGGGTTTGTCTTGTGGAAAAAATGGAAAGGCGTCTGAATATCTGGAATCATATATGGCTTTCTAGGGCAAGTCAACTCATTCTCATCAAATCTGTATTGGAAGCTACTCTGGTGTATTGGATGTCTCTGGCTTGGATTCCAAGGGGCATACTATACATAATACATCAGTTGTGTTGCAGATTCTTGTGGAAAGGAAAACAAGAAGGCCACACATATGCTTGGGTTAGATAGGATATCATTTCACTTCCAAATAAATGGGGTGGACAGGGCATGAAAAATTTAGATTTATTTGCAAAAGATTTAGCAGCCAAAATGGGATGGGATGTTATCACTTCTAGGAATTTATGGTCTGAGGTGGTCACTCAGAAGTACATTTCCCCACTCCATACTCTTGATTGGATTAGGCAACCAAATTGGAACAGAACAAATATATCCACGGTTTGGAGAGTGATACTTAACTCATTAGCATTCATCTGAGATGGATTAACCTAGAGGATTGTAAATGGGAACCTGGTTCATATTGGTTTGGGTCCCTGGTCTGGACTTGGGAACACTTTTTAGCTCCCACATGAGTTCCTACACTTCCTCTTGAATGCTGGTCTCACTAAACTTGCCCATATTGCTGATCAAGACAATTCTACTATCTTCAACCAAGCCTGGAAATCTGTAGACCATCTGGGTATTCCTCCCAACTAGCTAATTGTTTGGAAATCCTATATTAATGCTCTTACTGAATCTCATGTTTGGATCACCAAGGGAGAGGATAAAATCATTTGGGCACACTCACAAAATGGTGTTTATTCCCCAAATCATGGTTACCCACTTATCTACTTTGGTCATAAACCCCCTATATCTGACTGGTGGTGGTGTGCACTCTGGAAATTGAAGGCGCCTTCGAGAGCTAAGCTATGTACGTGGTGCATTCTCCACAACAAAGCACCCACAGGGGATAACCTACAAAAGAGATCTCATCATGGACCAACCTGGCGTATACTCTGTAAACAGGCATCAAAATCTATCAATCATTTATTTCTCTCATGTCGTATTACTATCGCATTTTGGCAAGATGTACTCACAAATCTACAACTTCAATATAGATGGCAAGGAGCTAATATTTTGGAAGCATGGCAATTGTGGTGGTCTGCAACACACACTCCTAGGATTAGGAATCTCCTTCTCCTGGTTTACTGGAGTATTTGGCTACAAAGAAACAAACTCATCTTCTCTGGTATCATCCGGAACTTTTTGGATGAGACTATGCTTCTGAAATCACAATTTGAATATATCTCTTGTCATCATATATACAAGGAACGAAATTAGGTTTCTGAAAAATTATCCAAGGAAGCCACACACCATCCATTGGCGCTCTAGATGATCCTGGAGCAGACAAAACAAAGCTTCTACGGATATTATCATCAACCATATGAAGACCAACAACAAAATGGGGTCGACAAGCCCTTATTATATGTTTTATCATGACTTATGATTGCACTTATAATTTTTCATTGTTATTTATGTTCATATTATACTTGAGAGACATATCATATGTAAATTTTAATAGTCTCCCAACCTGGGATAGTTTTTTTACTGATAACATCACTCAAATAGTGGCATGGCCACCCTTACATCATATGCTTACAAGCATCTACAACATGTAATTTTCAACTCATTAATGAAAATTATGATTTTTCCTTGCAGAAAAATATCTCCCCATACTAGGATTTAAAGTACCTTTTGGTTCGTTATTAATTTTTATTTTTATTTTTTTTAAACTTCATTGCAATATCTCCCCCATACTAGGATTTAAATCACCTTTTGGTTGGAGTGAAAATTATAGTTACTATTGTTTGGGTTTCATAGTTGGTTGAGTGAGGTGCACTCTTAGGGTTTTTTTTCTCCAACTATTGTAAACAACTCACTATGCATATGTCTCATCTTCTATCATGAGTTGGTTACAGTATGTAAACATTTCTAGAACCATAGGCTGCACTTTTTAGGGTTCTTTCTACTCTAACCCTTATAAGGGGTTGGCTATGGATATGTTTCTAGAACCATAGGGTGCACTCTTTAGGGTTATTTCTACTATAACTCTTAGAAGGTGTTGGCTATGGATATGTTTCATCCTTTGTTATGAGCTAGGTATACTATGTTTGCATTTCTTGTATTTTTTTAATTAAAAGTTCTTGTAATATCCTACTTCTCAAAACTTGGTTAGTGATTTATAGAGAATTTTTATGGACAAATAAAGCCATCACCATCTTGATTGTGAATTCTGGAATATTGTGGAGTCACATAAGTAGGAATGAAGTCATTTTTACTATGATCATGTTTATCCACACAAATAGGAGTGAGGTCATTTTTTTACCATAGTCTTACCTATCCAATTCCAAAATTTGGTTAGAAATTTATACAGAATCTTTTTGGACAAATAAAGCCATCACTATATTGATTGTGAATTGTGGAATATTGTGGAGTCACATAAGTAGGAATAAAGTCATTTTTTACTATGATCATGTTTTTCCACACAAATAGGAGTGAGGTAATTTTTTACCATAGTCTTACCTATCCAATTTCAAAATATTCCTGGAATCAACAATCAAATTAAACTACAATCAAATTAAATTAGACATTTACTTAACCCTCAAAAACATTTCCAAAATTATGTTGCGAGGATGATTTTGATTTAGAATGCACCCCTTAGAGTGTTTCCAATTGACCCCTTGAGTCCAATGGACCAACAAGGCACTAGAATTGTCCCTATAGCCATCATAAAATATTATTTCAGCAAAATTTTCATGGACAATATATTTAGAGGTCTTGTATATCGTCAAATCTCTAAAAATTTGTTGTTCCGAGAGAAAAACATGTACTTTATAGTATCGTAAATATGAACGCTCTAACATTCATAACATTCATAACATATACATTGATTTTATGATTCAAAACTAGATGTATATATATCTATGTTAAGAGGTTTTTTACCCTACACTTATAGCCACAATTTTTAAACAAACTGCTACATCACTTAAACATTTACAAATAACGGACAATAATATGACACAATAGAACCATAGTTCACAAATTCAAATTTCTTGAATTGATTGGGAATAGAAGAGTAAATAGAGACCCAATATATGGAGAGATTCTTTAGAAAGATCTATGCTAATAATGGTTACATTAATTTTAGCTCTCACATTTATGACTAACTTTTTCTAAATTTAGACTTTACATAAACTACTAGAAATTATGAACAAACTAAGAGTAAATATGTCTAACACTCCCCTTAATTATGACCCTTACTACTTGTTGTTATCAACTAGGCTTACAACACCTAAATTTTGTTTATGAAACTCAAATACATCTCATGCCAATGGTGTTGTGCATATGCCAGCCAATTGTTCTTTTGATTTATAAGATTCCAATTGGATTTCTTCATTGTTTACTAGCTCTCTAATGAAATAATATCTCATAACAATATGCATACATTTTTCATGAAAAACGTGGTTTTTTTAGAAGTGTTGTCACAATACATTGTAGTTGGTCCTTCTTGTTCTTGTTGTAGATCACCCAATACTCTATGTAACCAAATTGTTTAACAAGTTATTACTATTCTCGTTACATATTCTGGATGAAACTATCATAATGAACTACTTCTGAGATGCCCATAAAATCACACCCAAATCGAGATGGAAAACGTATATTAAAATATTATTCTTATCCATCATTCTACCTTGCAAAATCACTATGCATATATATCCAACCAAAAGATTAATTTTAGAGAGCCCCTTCGAAGTGATCTGCATACAACCTCCAGTGTGGGAAAACAAATTGAGGTGATAATGGCGTATCTTTCAAGAGTTGCCATTGATTCTTCACTTGTGAAGACCTTACACCTTCTCATCGACAAATCGAGTGGTAACAAGAACCATATCCCATAGAAACTATAAAACCTATGAGTCATCTAGTAAATTATAAAATATCCAATAAATTTTTACGCACTAATCGAGGAATAGTCCAAATTGCCCTCGCCCCCCAATAAAATTTTAGCACAAATCGAGAAATAGTCTAAAATTCCCTTCCCCTATTTCAAAAAAGACTATGAATTTTAGAAACAAAACATTATAACGTGTTTTATAATATTTGAAAATATTGCATCTAATAAGATAGACAGACAATTTTGATGAACCAAGCAAATGAAATTTGTAATCATTATTTATAACTTTTGATAAAATGCTGACAAGTCTAACCTTCATTAAATCTACACCACTTCAAACTAACTTCTGGCTATATATGTTTTACTAGGGTTTGAAAATATATTAAATAAAAACTTATTTTGTAGATGTATGGAGAATGCAAATAAAGAATAAGCGTTTTAAGAGTTTGCTCATGGTTAATGTGTTATATATTCCATTGGTTAAATTTCTAAGAATTTTGTGGTCTTATGGAGCCCAAAACCTATAGGTGTCAGGTAGAAGTTTACTCTTAACAAAGGCACAAATCTCGAGACACCATAAGACTAATCAAATCTTCATTTGTTAAATTTGTTTCGAAGTTTTTCTTTGGTTTACGACCCCTTATATAAAAGTCACGGAATTTGAACCCTGTAATCACAAGCGTTGAGGTTTAGACTGTAAAACCGGGTGTAATACCCCAACCATATATGTACATATAAAATTCCTGGAATCAGACCATTCCACTTTAGTCACAGCGAAGCATTGCAGTTTAGACTGTAAAACCGGGTGTACTTCCAGTACTTGGAAGCGGCATCATGTGCATATTCTTAATAAATGTTTTTTTAGGCAAGAGCTAACGCGTTTACCATAGGGCACTAAATGCTTGTTTACATGCGCCTTCGCCCGATAACGCGCTATTATTTTTTATTTATCAAGTCACCGCGTGTGTATGTTATCGGACTGTGAGAGCGCATATAAGCGAGCATTTAATGCCCTATGACAAACTCATTAGCTATTGCCGAATTATTAGGCTGGTTTCGCTAACTAGCCTGCATTCCCTCTAGACATAATACTTAGGTTGCCGCAACGCTTAGGTTTGTTTTCTTTGATGCCGTAGTATTTGAATTTGCGTCGTTATATTGTGTAATTTGTGTAATTTCAATGTTTAATCATTTTTATGATACAAATCAATTTATTTGAAAATATATTTTAAATTATATTATATATATATATATATATATATATATATATATATATATAATATATAATATATATATATAATATATATATATAACATCTATACAATATACATATACATAAACATATACATATACATATACATATACATATACATATAACATATCATATACATATACATATATATATATATATATATATATATATATATATATTTAATGAACAAATAAAATATATCAAAAAAACAATTAAATTGTGTAGGGTCTTTAATAGCTAAAGTTTATTTAGTTAAGTTGTAGTATGTTTTTATGCTTCGTTATGCGCTAGTCTTTCTATGAAATAAAGAAATAGGTTAATGGCCCAAGACCTAGAGGTGTCTAGTAGGTGTAAAAGCTTGTCCCCTTATGGACCACCAGTGGGGTAATTCCAGGTAAGGTGGTTTTCTTTGAATAATGATGAGGAGTCAACTATTGGAAGTAATGCTTCCATGTCATTTATAGGTTGTCATTGTGAGTAGTGAGGTCTCAATCTAGAATTTGTTGTTTTCTATTTGTGAGAGTTATATCTAAGTCTTTGTGAGTCATAGATCCACCTTCTTTGGATCTTATCATCTAGAAGTCAGTGTTTTATATCCTAAACATCCTATATATGTAACTATTATATCAATAAAAAGACAATGTGGTTTTGTGTTGTGTGTAATTGCTCTCTCTCAATTTTTCTCATGGTGGCAAAGTAGGTACTAGCTTGACTCCCTCAAGGGAGGGCGAGGAAGATGTGAGGGAGCCTTGAGCGTTATTGTTTCTGTACATATATAGTATAGGTGTGCGAGAGTCGATTTTTGTTATGAATATTGTTTTTTTTTGCAAGTGTAAGATTTTTGTGTGGCTATTTTGTGTGTAGACCTGAATTGTTTCATGGTTCTGTAAGGGGTTAATTGGGGTTCCATCAATTTATCCATGGAGGAATAGTGGATGTAGATAAATCAAAATATGAACGTGAACATTGTGTATGAAAAATGACAAATAAATATGGTATGGTAGAAAATATTGCTATGTGTGTTTTATGGTTGTGTTTGTGTCTAAGTTTGTGGTGTGAGTTGAAGTTGAAGTATGTTCTTATATTGTGCAAAAATCAAATGATGCAAAACCACAAAGAACATGCCAACTATTGAATAGACTAATGTGACCTGTTGTGCTCTGGGAGCATTAGTCACAGCTACTTCTTAATAAAGTCAAGCTGGTGTGACCTGTTGTGCTCCAGGAACATCAATATAGTTTATTTTATTAAGGTCAAGTTGTAGAATTGTTTGCAGAATACATTCTATACCTAGAATGTTGTCCTAGATAACTGATGAAGGCTACAGAGGGCCATGGATTCAACAGATGGTGGCAGTCCCATAGGATAGTTCAATATTGATATTGACCCGTTGCGCTCTGGGAAGTTGGCAAGCGCCAATTCTACAATGTACGCCAACGATGGTCTGAAGTGGCTATGTCTTAAATGGACCAAATGGGAAGCTCAAAAGTGTGGTGAAGAAAAGAATGGAAACCATGAGATTTTAGAATGGATATGAGTGCTAGTGATGACCATATTAGACAAATATGACAAAGAATCATTTAGTGTTGTAATGCATGTTACATGTAAGCATTGAGGGAGAGTGTTGGAAGTAATGCCTCCGTGTCATTTATAGGTTGTCATTGTGAGTCCCGAGGTATCAATCTAGAAGTTGTTGATCTCTATGTTTGTGATTTGTATTTGATTCATTGTGAGTCATAGATCCACCTTCTTTGGATCTTATCATCTAGAAGTCAATGATTTACATCCTATATATGTAACAATTATGATCAATAAAAAGACAGTGTGGTTTTGTGTTGTGTGTAATTGCTCTCTCTCAATTTTTCTAACATCAACATGCCCAAGGGAACATGGTTTTCCTTGAATAACTGTGATGAGTCAACCTACATTCGCAAATTATAGCCAGTGATGATTGTCCTCACTGTTGGTTTGAAAATTGAATTATAATTATAATAAAATTTTTATAAGCATAGTCTAAAGAGGCGTCAATTTCCCCCATAAAACAATGAAAATTCTCGTAGCATTTTAAAAAAATATGGCGGAAATTTTTGGAAATCTCAGTTACAGTTGTCAAGTTTCAAGATTTTGGGTGTTCCGGGTGTTTTTGATGGTGTTAATCCATTTCCACCATCAAAAACATGATTCAAGCTACCCTACTATCAATTTTTTTTTTTTAAATAGTTGGATTCTTGTGATTTTTTATTGTCTGGGCCAAATCAACTCCTCGGTAGACAATGCCCCATAAGCGTCATCTAAAGATGCGTCAATTTCTCCTGGAAAACAATGGAAATTCCAATTGCATTTTGAGAAAATCCGGCGGAAATTTTTGGAAATCTTGGTTAGTACGGTCAAGTTTCAAGATTTTGGATGTTCCCAAAATTTTTAATGGCGTTGAATCCATTTCCATCATTAAAAATAAGCTTCAAACAATATCATTGTAAATTAAAACAAAATTCAAGCAGTCCCGTTGTAAATTTTTTCTTTTGAAGAAAATAAACAGATTTTTTTTCCTGAGCTCCAATCGAAAATAACACCTCGGTAGACAATACCTCTTCCAAAAAAAATAAATTAGAAAACTAACGTACGTGCATTTAATAAGGATAGGCTACACTGTAATGTGCTGATGTATTAAAAATGTAAACCTATAAAAGCCAAAAATCATTATCTTCCAACCTGGTACGTTTTGGACTTTATGAGAAAGTAAAATTAAGCGTTCACTAATTACGTCAAAATTTATTCCCTTTGTCTTTTATGCGGTAAATTTTACCATGAAATCAATTAAGTGGGAAAGATATGTATCTCGGATACCAATATCTCGGATACCGACATGGAATGTATCTAAAATGATCAAATAGAGAGGCACTTTGTTATTTAATTTCCTTATTTATAGCTAGATGACATCAACACGTATGAATATTTCTTGTTCAACTTCACTTCTCTCCAAAAGCACCTTACCCACATTGGCTTCATATGCTAGTAGAGGCTGACACTATGAACATATATCATATGATTGACGTAGATATTTGTTTTATCTGAAACCCAATCTCTCACATCCTCCTGAATCTCTTCATCTTGGAGAAAATTTCTCTCCATCTCGTTTGGTTTAGTAATATTTATTTTGTTCTTATGCATTTTGCTTAACACTAATCCATGGTTTCGCATGACTTCCATGATGACCTCAATGACATCGGCTTCTTCTGGGATGAGCATCCTAAATGCTAAATAAGATCCATCAAACTTTTGGGAAAAAATTAACCCTCAGTTTACTCGAACATATAAGATTCAAATGGAGGGGACAAGGAATGAAAACGTATTTGATAAACAAATTGATGGGGGAAGTACATGCAAGGGAAAATATTACCTCTTGCAAACAAAAATTAAAACATCCAAAAGCAAAACTACTTAAAAAAAATACAAGAAATGGCCAATGTAACCAATATACCTTTGTTATAGAAGGCATGGGATGGTGAGGTGAGGTGCTAAGCCGAAATGTGCATCCACATCCATGTATCTTATGGTTCAGCAAGGTAGCGAGGGTTGCTTTCCACAATGAGTAGAATTAGGAGTTAATAGCATCCGTAGAGAGACAAAGCCTCCATGTCTCCCTATTATTATCTTCACGTGTTATGGGGATTGTGGTTTAAGGCCATCTATCCATACCTAGAGAGGGGTGTGGAGGACTACCAATAGCGTTATACCACCAATACATGTGCCATTGAAATATAACACCCCAAACCCATTAGAAATAGATGAAGAAATATGCAATGCAACATAGAATAAGTCGATAGATCAAACTACGCAAATGTCCACGATCATTAGAAAACCGTGAAATCATTTACAATATAACTTAGCTGAGCCTAATAGGCATGCATAAAAGACTATACCAATGAATTGTAACACAAAGATACATCGCCAATATTTGGGATATGTATTTCGCTTCACCATGAGAATAACACACATTTGTCTAATTATTAAAAACAAAATATAACATTATCCCCATGCCAAAAAATGTCGATAGACACATTGTTATAACACATAACAACATCAATTCCATTCACAATGTAACATTTTCATATATAGGTGGATATACATTATACTTATATGATAATCTTAATGGTTGGCAACCAAGGGAGGGCTTCTACCCTCCACCCAACTGTAGGCCAATTGCACTACAGTGTTCCTTTAGTCATCAAAAACAAATAGAGTGTATCCACTGCAAACTAGGGATCCAAAAAACACATAAATTATACTTTCTCAACCTAACAGGGCTCCGAAATACTCTACATATCTACCTATTTCTTCCTTTGACTATGATGCACCTTGTGCCTCTAGTCTAGCATCAACCTCGTCCAGTGGTTTTCCTTCACTCTCTAAGATTTAATGGTAAACCCTTGTATGTGTATCCCAACATACAAGAACCCAAAACCCACAACTCTATTTCGGATTTCCTACTCAAGCAATTGACGGTTATTTCATGGGGTATTGCTTCTCTTTTCCATAGTTTGTAGTGCACTCTCTCTATGTTGTTGTGTGAAGAACACCCTAATCATTATCCATTATTTATTGAATGTTTTCTCCCACCGACCCCTTTGCAAGGCCCTTGCATTTTGTCTGCACAATGCAACCAATGACGTATGATAATGGGGTCATGGGCTTGTCATCCATTTAGGAATCCCGTACACAATCTCCCTTCCTACTGTGCATGCCATTAAAATTCAATCATAGGGTTGGTGGCCATTAATGGATGGCCTTGACTTGTCAACTTTCTATGCAACCCCTCCTCAAAACCCTATATCCATGCCCACTCCTCTTAGTGATTCATTGTGTTTAAATTTCCACAATTAATTACATGAATTACAATTCATAATAAAAATCACGAAATTGATTACAGTGTTGAAAAGTGTAACTAGGTTCGGTCTTCAAGATCACATGTAATTATGATTTTATTTAAAATATGTAAAGAAGGAAAATAAAATTATTTTGGTGCTTGACTAATGGGTTTCATGAGCAAGAGATTTTACTTTTAGTTAAGTCTCCCATTGAGAGCATTTAGGGATTTTTTTCATCTAGTCATAAAAGTGTATAAAGTAATTGTCATGTATTCAAGGCATGTTACACATTGTAAAATTCAATTTTGTTTTTGTATGTAACTCTCCAAGACCTTTTCACCAGTCCTCACTCAATTCAGCCTCCAATGAAAGGGAAAATTCTAGAAAGATAAATTTTGCCTACTCCAATGATCATGTCAGCCTAATATTCATGGACAAACAACTATATATAACAGTTGTTGACCTCATTTGGAGGAAAAAAATTTGGTAAAGAAATTATGGGATAATCAATTGTGAAATTCATCCTAGAAGGAGCCTTAACATCAATTAAGGAAGAAGACAAGATAGCGAAGGAAGTGACATAATTGTGGGAATTTTGTGGGCTAATCTACCCTCACACTTGTGAATACTACATATATAAATCACGCTAAAGTTTGCAATAATATAAGGGTCATCCAGATTGGGTGAAGACTTCATTGAAGGAAGATGAGTAGAAGAGAAAGAAATCTCCCTCCAAAAGTAGACCATTCAAGGATCAAACAATTGATCTATGGTTTCTGTTTTGAAGCAAAATGTTGCAGACCTACAAGAAGGGGCCAAAATTCTAAAGGAATCCAAGAAGAAGAGGAAGAAGTAGAGATTTTAGCTAAGGGTAAAGAGGAGTTGTCTGATTTGGCCTGGGAAAGGCTCTAGTTTCAAGGGTCTTTGTCATGGTCTTCGTATTCATACATTTAAGGTTCTATAAGAAGAATTTGTTTGGGTTTTCCTAACAGAGACTGAGAGGTTTTTCCCATGGCTAACAACCTATATATTGTGTCTCTTGTCTCTTATTATTCATGAATTTATAATTGTATTTATGAAAATAACACAATAACAACATAAGAAATAGAATGTCATAACCAAGAAGTGAAAGGACTCTCTCAGGAAATTATCAAAGTAGAGAAATCACCTAACTATTGATGCCCTAAATTTATCAACATGGTATGAGAGCTAAGGTGAAAAAGTCAAGAAGAGGCATCTAATCAAACAGAGGCATCAAAGTTTTTCGAAGGATATCAAAGCACAATTTCAAGATATACATCATAACATAGATCAAGGAAATCTACTTCAGAAAAAGTCTTGGGATAGTAATCAATGAGGAAGAAAAAAAATACCAAAAACCCTAGAACAATTTCCGAGATCATCTCTCAACCATCACCTAAGGAGTGGAAGCTTTTTCAAAAGACCTAAGAAGGCTAGATCAAATAAAATTGTCATCGTCTTTGAATGGGTTTTGGAAGGAATCTCTCTGTCATTAAAGCACAACTTTAATCTTTGAAGAAATCCATCGAAGTGTTCTCTCTCCAAAGTGGATCAAGGAATACTCTTGTAGAAAGAATCTATCAAGAAGTAGTCTTCTGCTATCTAAATCAAGGGATTTCCTTCTAGGGCAAAAAACACTAAAGTAAACATAACTTCTACTGTCATAACACCCTGCTAATGAATGGCTCAGACTAAATTACAATATTTTGCAAGGTAATTTTTCATCTATTTCTAGCTTCGGGGGTGTTTCCTCTATGACGACGATTAAATGAGCGATGTTTTCGCCTCGTTAGGAACTGGGGTCCAACATGGTGATACCTATGAATAAAAAAGATTATAAGGCTCCACACCCAAGACAAATCCAACAAAAAACCTGCGAGTTATGATCCCTAATCACCACTTGGAACAATATCAGAAATTTATGAAAGATCATGTAATAATCTATAAATTTACAAGAATTTGGCCCAAAGAATTAGATATTCTCCACTGGATCCACCTCGAATGGCAGCAAAAAGCTCAATTTGACCTACACCTCCAAGTAAAAGGCTTCTTCATAGTGATCTTTGAGTATCTAGAAGTCCACAAGAAAATTTTGGATAATGGGTCATATTTCATGAACAACACAGGGTTATTCATTAGGCACTAGGAACCGTGTTACAATCTAGAGAAGGAACAATTCTTAGGTATACCCATCTGGATCTAAATTTACTCTCTACTAGAGGATTTTTGGGAGATGGACATCCTAGAATTGATTTGCAATTCCATATGAAACTTTGTTCAAGTCTCAAAGATCACTAGATGTTGACGGTTCTCTTCCTATGCCAGGATTTCTGTTTACGTGAACATCTCACAACCCCTCCTAGATTCAATGCAAATTGAGTATAAGGATGAATTCTTGTCTCAACCACTGGACTATGAGCGTAAAATTTGTCATAAATATGGATACTTGTTTTGCAACTTCCCTCAACGGTCGTAAGAGACAACTACTCCGGTTGATCCCTCCTTTGATGGCTTCTTGGAAGTTCTTTGGCAACACCCTCCAACCATCAAAGGTCCCCCTTGTCAGGCTCCACTGCCCCCTACTCTGATAGCCCCAAGCTCTCCTTGTGGGAACTGCATTTCTCTCCTCATGGATTTAGGTGAATAGATCAACCAAAAGCACCTGTAGCTATGTCTCCATCTCAAGCAACACAAGAGGTGGAGGCGGGTCTTGAAAATCCTAAAAACAAACAACCAAGCAAATGAAAAACACCAGAAGAGCTATCCACATGCAATGAAATCAAGCAATTTCTTTCCCAAGTCTAAAAAACCCTTGAGAATGAGGACAAAATGGATCAACTCAACTCCAATGAAAGTTTTATGGTAGCTTTCCTGTGAAACTAGGCAAAAGATGGATGGGCAGAAATCCATCAATATTTGATAGATCAATTCCATATGATCTATAAAGATTGGGAACAACGTCAAGCCTCTACAGAATCCCCTTCCCAAATGGATTTGGCTATATGAGAAGAAAAACTGCCCACCAGGAAAGGTTAATCCAACTCGAGATCCAGGAAGAAAGGTAGAGGAGCCAACAGTGAAGTGATCAAAGTAACAGGGTTTATCCTAGTCAACTAATGACAAGAAATTGTCCTCATGGAATACTGCCAACACTCTCAAACCACCCCTCCTCAATGAAGGTGGTCTCGTGGAACATAAGAGGTCTCAACTCAAAGGGTAATTTGAGGTAATTAAAGGAACAAATTCAATAGGATAAACCAGACATCTTAGTCATGTGGGAAACTAAGTTAACACATGATAAACTTAGTGAAATCAAAAGCACTGGATCCAAGGGGTAATCTAGGGGGCTTGGGAATCCTTTGGGACTCCAAATATATCTCTTTTGGTAACTAGATTGCCTACCCAAATACCCTTTCAAGTCAATTTGAATGTATTGGTTCTGTGGAAAAGGTTTGATTAACAGGGGTTTGTGGTCCTACTCTATCAGGGACAAAGGCCACCTTTCTTAGTAGTTTCGACAACTGAAGGAGATTTTGGGAAAAAACAGTTGGATTCTGGTAGGGGACCTCAATTTGGTCAAGGATTTGGGTGAGAAGAAAGGAGGAGTCAAGTGGATGAATCTGATCTCCATTTCTTTTCAGTATACTATTCAAGATCTTGGAGTAGAAGACATTGATTTTATTAATAGTTCTTTCATATGGAATAATCAACAGGGAAGTAAGCACTAGAGCGCCTCTCGTTTGGATCATTCTTTATTTCAAATAAAACCCTACAGAAGGAATTGTTTCTTTAAGTTTTGATCCTCCCCTACATGGGATCAGGTCATTGGCCCATTTTCTTGGAAATTGACCTGAGGATGGCACTGAGGAACCAACCTTTTCGTTTCAAATTTTTGTGGCTTGAAAAACCGAATTTCATTTCTAAGCTAGAAGACTGGTGGAAGGGTATTAATGTGTTTGGGAGCAATCAAATGGAGACTTTCTAGTTGAAGTTGAAGGCACTAAAAGGAAGGATTAAAGAATCGACTCGGTCATATTTCAGTAAAATTCATTATGAAAAGTGAAACCTGGAGGAAGAAATGTGGTCAATCTAGTAGTGGATAATTTTAAAAGGTAGGATTGAAACCCTCATTGTTCAGGAGGGTGAGTTCCTCAATGACCTGGAGAAATGAAGAAAACAAGAATAAATTCTTTGGAGGAACAAATCAAGAGTTCAATGGGTCAAAGAAGGTGAGCGTAACATGAAATTATTTCATAGGACTATGTTAAAACATAAACAGTTTCATAGGATTTTTTCCCTCAATGGATCGAACGGTCGATGGCTTTTTCAACATGAGGATACCTCTGAGGAGTTGATCACCTATTTCTAGACTTTGTTCATAGAGCCCTAAGAGGATGAGAGTGAGTCCAACTCGAGAATCAAACAATGTATTCCCCAGATTGGGTGAAGACTTCACTGAAGGAAGCCAAGTAGAAGAGAAAGAAATCTCCCTCCAAAAGTAGACCATTCAAGGATCAAACAATTGATCTATGGTTTCTGTTTTGAAGCAAAATGTTGCAAACCTACAAGAAGGGGCCAAAATTCTAAAGGAATCCAAGAAGAAGAGGAAGAAGTAGAGCTTTTAGCTAAGGGTAAAGAGGAGTTGTCTGATTCGGCCTAGGAAGGGCTCTAGTTTCAAGGGTCTTTGTCATGGTCTTCGTATTCATACATTTAAGGTTCTATAAGAAGAATTTGTTTGGGTTTTCCTAACAAAGACTGAGAGGTTTTTCCCATGGCTAACAACCTATATATTGTGTCTCTTGTCTCTTTATTATTCATGAATTTATAATTGTATTTATGAAAATAACACAATAACAA
>APFE030921919.1:0-22214 GCA_000404065.3 Pinus taeda
CCCATCTTTCTCACACACACACACTAAATTGGGAAACTGGTCCCATATCCCCAGTGAGACCTGCTATACCAAACGGATAAGGAGCTGCCAACCAAGGTCCGGACCGGGCGGGTATCCCCCTTGTTGCCGACCCGATTTTCGAGGCCTTCAACACCTGCCTACAATATTTTGAGGTTTTTCTGCTCCTTTTTACATAATAATGCATATATTATTCTCATCTACTACATCCATAGTAACATGAAAGAAAAATTGTGACTGATTGGTTCTAAGGAAGCCAAGCTCTAGATTGCTAGCCTTAGCCATTGCTTGACTGATAAACATATTGGCTTACTACTACCCACTGACTAAAGTGACCCCTTGGATTTAGTCTCCTTGGGAACATACAATGCAGCCCATTTCACTAATTTTAAAGATTACAACTGACTATTGTCTCTAGATACCTCTGCTCCTTTTTAGTATTCTTCATGTGATCTTGAATCTGTCTTTCCCTTCACCTTAGCTATTCAAATGTTATTCAAGATCCAAGCTGAGGGAACCTATTGTAATATAAAGATGGCCTCAGGATACCTTAGCTACTCAAGAGCTATTCAAGATCCAATATTGTTATCCGGAAATCTAGTGTTCATGCAGAGCTGCTAGTCCCACTAAGACGGGTAGCTATCTTAGAAACAAATAGATTAAAGTTACTTTCATTTTCCTTTATGAGAAGTAGATAGGAGAGAAGAAAATAATACCAACCTCAAGCTTTCGCTTGGTTCCTTGCTTGTTCCTCCTCCTCTCTGACAGGTCTTTGTCGCTCCTTCCTTGAAAACTCCACTTCAAAGAGTACCTGTAAAGTTAAAGTAGCATAATACCTTCAAAGTATAGAGATCTACAATCGTAAACAATATAGGACCAGATATATATTGACCACACACATGCATATATTAGGAAACATGCAAGAATGTGGAGGAAAATGTGAATAGCTTTATTGGTATAAAGATTACAAGAGAGGATTACAACCCATTGATTTGACCCAACGTCATCCTCCCAACATGAAAGTCATTCTTCACCTCATGAAAAGCTTAGGTCACCAAACACTATGATATTCCACCAAGAAACCAACAACACTTCCTTACAAGATACAAGATTCCAGCCTCCAACCTCTGGATCTCTGAGATGAGGGATCCATATAGAGATATTTGCAGAGGTGTGAGTCAGCTCTGGGATTTTGATTAGTGTCATTCCACTGATAGCTCTTGGTTCCACTTGGAGATTTCATTGATCTCTTACTCATCCCTGGGTGAATTCTAAGAGGCAAGTTTCATATGAGAAGTTTTTAGAAGATTCCTTGATCATCCACTTAGCAAAGTGTCTCTGCCATTTGTCTATTCTTGCTCATTGCACCCTGTATAAGGACTTTTCAGTATGCATCGCACCTCCCATGTGTAGTAGCTGCAATGCATCGCACCTTGACCATGGAGCAAGTGAGATGATCCAGTTTTGACGAGTTCTGAGTACTTTCTCATGGAGAACTTCTGGGAGATGATGTAATCAGCTGACGTTGTTCGTTTAGGGTATGAAAAAATAGTTTTAGGGACTTATAAGCCCTTGGTTTATGGACATATATGATTGGGGTTGCAGTGCCCAAATATGTCTATAACAGTTTCCCCCTAAAGTATGTGGTCATAAATCTTTTGATGTCGAGTGAAATGCTTTATCGTGAGGATCCGAGGTTTTTCGAACTGGAAGGCGATCTGTAATAAGATACAATACAATACATTATCTTCAATATATTTTCATGATCTAGCTGAGGTAGGAATTCACATGCTCAGCTTTATAAATTCATTTTCCTGTACATAGGACAGACGACCGTCTGTGTAGCAGACTGATGATTCTGATAGAGCCATCATCCTTTGATTTAGATGATCATCTGTGAAGCAATGATGTACATTTGATGTCTTTATTTTCCTAAATATATTGCAGCCTAGATGGATGAAACTAGATTCAAGGTCTTCAAACTTGTCCAATCTTCGCCCTAATTACAAGTCGATCCATGTGAAAAAAGTTCTGGAGTCGAACATGGAAAGTCATCGCTTGATTACCAGCCAATGACGTAAGCTATTAACAGGCACGAGAGGAATCACCGATAATGATGATGACCCTAAAGGTACTATAGTACAATTGTTGTGGTGTGAAAATGGGACTTGGCATCGAACGCCATGCAAAATCTCTTGGTCGAAGGCCATTGATATAAACATGTCGCCGGAAGTGAGAAACCTGCCATTGAGGCATGCAAGCTTCAAAGTACTGAAAGGGTTGTTCCTAGGTTGACTTCTTGGATAATGAGCTTTCATCGACAAGAAGTGACCCGTCGTAGGAGGGCCTTAATGAATCCCACATCTACGACATGGAACGGAGCAAATGATTTTGTGGAGGTGAAAATGATCTAATGATACAGGGTTCAGGGTGGCAGTCATGAAAGGATGAAGTGTGAAGATATTGCAGTGGATGAGACACAGGCTGGGTTGGTGAATTCTCTGATTGACTTCTCTTGAACATATCGGCAACACTGAAATGGATTGGCAGCATTAACCCCAAAGATGGATGGTATGATGGACCAATGGTAGTATGACTGGTGAACGGAATAACCCAACTCGCCTCAATCATGGTGATGGAGTGAAAGTGTCATGTTCAAGAGCGACTCACTACCAATAAAGTTTCTTCAAGTTTTCTTCCCAATTTTCCCCAGTCATTGCTGACTAGTACCTCTTTATTTTTATCAATCTTGAGGAGGATAACATATGCTTGTTCTAATTTCCCCTTCGGGCAAACCTGTCGCTACGTTTTAATGAGCCTAGCAACAGTGAAACTCGTTCTTGTGTCTATGGACAAGTTTGTCGCTATTGGTTTTAACGAGTTTAAGGACAAAAACAACTCGGTCATTTTTCAATTTTAGAGAGTTTGAAAGGGGATAAAGGAAACTCCAGTAATCCTTTTTCGTCATATAATCCATTAAGTTCAAAAAAGTATAAAATAATACGAAAGGGATGAATTTTCGATAGTTTTAACGAGCTGAACAAAATAAGCACTCGATCTTTTTGTGTAATAATCCCTCAGGTCCAGAAATATTGAAATGTAGAGGAGGGATAGCACTTCCGATAGCTTTAACGAGCTGGAGAGGCCAATTGCTTGACAATCTTTTCATATTTTATGAGTCAGATGAAAATAGCTTAAAGGAGACTCGTTTTTGAGGAACGGGTGATATTTTTGGGTAGCTGCTGATTCTAGGTAAGGTTTGGAATCTTCCAATCACGACAGTGTCATAAGGATGGCTAACAGAATCACTTGTCGTAGCTGTTCCTCAAAAGGGTAAACAATCAAATGGATGCATATGATGAGCTAAAACAAAGTGGAGGTGATGGTAAGAACACGACCAGTGTTGAAAAGTTGATGATTATGCATTCGCAATGGTTATTTACCAGAGGTTGGTTCATTTTTTAATGGTCTTAAACTCTGGGGGAACATTTGCTCATTGCTTAGGTTTAATTTTTAACAAGCTTGAACTTTGCGTAAAACTGCTCGTGGCAGGTTTATTTTTTAATGAGCTTGAACCCTACAGTAACATTGCTCAGATTTAGTTTCATGTTTACACAAGCTTGAAACGAAAAACTATGCTTGTAATAAGTTCACATGCCCCCAGCATAATAACGCAAATCGAGGTGCATGCCCCCCAAGCTTCATTGCATTAAACGAGGTGGTTGGAATGAAGGTTTACCTTCGAGATATTTGAAAGACTCGATTTGGAAAGGGAGTTGTTTCATTTTTTAATGAGGTTGACACAGTAAAATAACTATCCTCATGGTGACCTTTGATCACAACTCATAAGGGGTCATGAAGGAAAGATCTGGTTCCAATGCCCCTAGTACATAATGTACAACATCATTGAATTGATCGTTAGAGAATGTAGCTATGGTAGGGCTTGGAGGAAATACCTCGTGATGATCCACACTATCAAAATGTTCTGATTTCTTCTTCATCTTTGTTGATGTAGAAGATATCATGTGACAGGTTTCCACTGTGGCCACTTCTTCCAGCTTACTCGGAGGTGGAAGGGAAAAATTCCCCATTAAGGAAGTGTCTTTGAAGAGACCTACTCTGATATTTTGAAGCGATTGAGAGCTTCCATGGATCAATGGAATGCTTCCGGTAAATTGAGAACTGTTGGGGAGAAAAGTTTGTTGATCAACGATTGTAATTCCTCCTTGAAAGGGAAATGCAATCTTTCTAAAGTAATTTGACACAACAGCAGCCATAGCATAAATCTAGGGCCTTCCCAGTAGGATGTTGTAATCGAGGTTTCCATCGATAACTTCGATGTCAATTTCTATTGTCTTGCCCCCCAGTTTGACTTGCAAGTTACTTAAAATCCTGTATGGAGTGTATGTTTGTCCATCAAATTATTTTAATGTCATTGACGATCGCGACAAGGGTGTGAGCCTAAAGTTTTCCAGCAACTCATTGACATAATACATGTAGATGCCCCCTCATCAATAATTGTTCGATGAACAGTTTTCTTGAGGGCTTTCACTTGAATAAGTAAAGCAAGTTATGTTGGTAATTGAGGCTCATATCCTTTATGATTAAAGGCCACAAGATTGGAATCCACTGAGTCAATCCCACCTATTGCTGATAATAGAGCCTGCTTCTGGGAGGGGAAATTTTGCAGTACCTCAAGTGTCGACATAGTAGATGGCGATTGGGCTAGATCCTCTACTATATTATAATTCTGTGCTGCTCTGGCAAGAGGATTAAATGTCGATTTGTGTAATACTCCCTCTGGCAGCTTTATCGTTAGCTCAGGAATGATGGGTGGCACAACTTCAGTCGAAGTTGTGCTCGAACTACTAGGTTGACCGGTAGCCTTATTGTTCGACGGCTTTGGATTCCCGTAATATTTATTCCTTGTCGATATCAAAGCATGATTTTTTTGTTTCGAAATGGACAACATAAGCGTTTGGGATGGGGAAGTACGATCACTAGCAACCAGGTTTATTTCTGGGCTCAGAAACAGATTATTCAACACCGTTGGGGTATTTGAAGGTTTTAAAAATTTCATAACCTTAGCTTTATGTGGACAATATTTCGTGAAATGCTCATCGTCGCATATGTAACATGGATAAAGAGGTTTCTTTTGCCCAGTAGGTTTTTCAGAAGATTTTTCAAGAGGTGAATTTTCCTGTTTCTTCTTATTATTTTTCCCTTTCTTCTTGCCCCCTGGTTGCTTTGGATTTTTTCCCTTGTCAGTTGACATAACATTGACCTTTGAGGTGAGAGGTTCTTCATTTGCATTTTGACTAAAACCATACATGCTTTCTTATATGTAGCCCATGTGGTTTTTGTGCTTGTTGTACCTATCATGCCATTGCCGACATGAGAGTCTTTGTTTGATTTAGGAGGCAGAGGAACAGAAAAATCTGGTCTAGGAGCATCAGGAATTTTGTCATAGGGCATGCCAGACTGAGTATAGATCAAGTTTAGATATTGTGCATGAGAAATGACTTACTCTTTAGTGAAAACTCCCCCCTTAGCGACATCTTCTGTAATAGAAGGTAACAATGACTTAATAAACCATTCAGCTAGCAGCTGATCAGGAACATATGTTTTTACCATTCGACAATGATGTCGCCACTCATGAATATGATCAGATATGTGAGTGGCTATCGTCTGCTTAAAATTGGTAAGAAGCTCCATTCCTATTTCATACCTTATTGGTAACTGAAAATGGGTTAAAAAGGTGGCGGCAAGGGTACTCAAGTTATCAAATGAAGCTCTAGGCAATTCTATATACCATTTAGCTACTGGACCAGTTAAAGTTCATTGAAAAAGGCGAAGCCTAATTGAATCATCATTGAGAGTGTTGGACGAACACCACAAATGAAAGGTCATCACATGATTCGATGGATCTTCACTCGGATTTTCATTAAATTTAGGAATATCTGACGAAAGTTTATGAGGAATTTCCAACCACCAAGGGGCATAAGCAATTGGATCATTGGTCAGACGGTTTAGATCTGGTAATTCTAGAGCTGCTAAAAAGGGCAACTGTTGATTCAGGTTAGGCAAAGCATACCCAGGATAAGATGGAATCGCCTGAGAAGTGGGTCTTTGCATACCAGCTTAATGTATTTGATGTTGGTAACTTTGATAAGGTTGATGGGCATAACCATTATAGTATGGTTGTTGATAACTGCTTTGGAAATGCAGTTTCCCATTACTTACAAAGTCTTGTTGCTTAGGTCCTTGATATGATTTTTGGAATTGTGGTTGTTGATGTTGAACCATCCATGGTTGTTGGACCATTTGCTGTTGTCCAATAGTAGATGATTAACCAAGATGAGGAGTCATAGTAGCTGTTTGAGCCTGAGTCCCTCCAAATAAGGAGGCACTAACCTGAGGTTGTGATTGAATCACTGAGATGAGAGGCTATTGTATTGCAACCTGAGAAACTTGGGTTTGACATACAATAGGTAGTGCTTGTACTTGCGATGATGTCACCATAGCAGGTATAGTGGGAATATTCGACATAGGATGGTCTGGTTGCATTGAATATACAACCCTTGGTTGCTGAGGCAGTATTCATGCCCAACCATTGGATGTAATTCCAGTTTGACCTGAACTTTGTTGTAAACTCCCATATGGTTTTTCTCCAAGAGGGAACAATGAAAAGGCATACTGCCCCCCATATGGTGGCAATCCAGTACTTAAAGGGTAGATTGGCCTTTGAAGACACTTTGGATCAATTTTTTGAGTTTCAACATAAGAAATACCAGATGAAAATCTGAATGAAGAAATAGGAACTGACCATGTCGTTGAAACAGTCCCTAATTGGACTCTGGCTTGTTGTTGATAACTTGCCAGGACAGATGGTATACTGGCAATCATTGACATGCTAGTTGACACAGTCCTAGATGTTGATGGTTGTCCAGACATGTTTAGTTTATCCAAAAGGTTTCCTAGCGATTCTACAGGAACTTGCGATGAAGGGAGACTAACTTCTATTGAAGAAGGATATAGGGTGATCCCAACTCCAAAATACAATGGAGTACTAGATGAGGGATCCTCCACAATCTCTTCTATAACAATCAATCCAGGTGGAAGAGGTAGATTGTCAGGTCGTTAAAATATTTATGGTGTCGAAGAAGGTATAGACTCTGCAGTGACAGATGTTGGGGGGATAACACCTTCCGAATCAGTTGTAGATGGTGTCGGTTCAGGAATAGAAGTGTTTACCGCTACACTAGGATCAGTTATAATGTCCTCTTGTGGCTATGGAACTTCTTCTATATAGGTAGGGATACCAGAAATGGTTGGAGTAACCGGAGTCTCTGAGGACATTGGAACACAAGTTCCAAGCAAACCAGGGGACTTTGATCCGGTTAAACGAGTTTTCTTTGTCCGAAATAGTTTCATTTCTGGAGTCAAAGACGGTTGACTCATTAATCTCTGCAAATGTTGAGGTTTCAATTGAATTTCTTCCACGCTTGCAGATTACTTCATCAACTCAAAATAAAGGAGAAAAGTGATTCCGAATTAAATGAATATTAGACACTTCGACGCGACTTGCTTTTTGAATTTTTAAGAGTCGAGAAAAAGCTAAAGATGACTCTAGTCGCCTTCGATTTTTAATGACCCTAAAGTGACAAGTGCTCAGATGGACCTTTTCCTTTAAGGATTCTGAAATGGAATGAAAGAGACTACTCTCGAAATCTAAACAGAGGGATTACCAAACCAATTGCAAAACTGCAGAATACTTTTTATGGTACAACAGTCAATCTTCTTGAATGTTGTTTTTAGTTCATTGCGAACGATAGGGTAGTAGAAACGGCTTCCTAAGGATAAAGGATATAGCCTATTGTGGTCTCACAATATATACGCGACGGTACATGGGAGCACAAGTCCGTACTGGCACTTGTCATCTCAAGAGGAGGAATCACCCAACCTATAATGAAAGCGATAGTTACTAGGCTTTACAACGCCAGAATAAATCTCTAGCCTAGACTTCTAAAGCGTTAGGTTCCAAAGCGGTTTTATGTTCATTGCATTTATTTTACAGTTGATCTTTCTTAAGAAGTTGCCTTTCAGGTTCACCACGTGATGTACATATACAATTCCTAAAATGCAATTTAAGATGATAAACAATCATTTAATCTTCTTTCTACAATGAAAATCCTAGCTACTAAGGAAAGAGAAACGAGATTCTTTCAACATAGAGGAGAGAGCACACACTAGATGCACTTTCCTAAATCAAAATCAACAAGCAGTCTAAATGCAAATGCACATGCATGTATTTGTTTTAATTTTCTTAATGTGTGAATGAAATAAAGAATGCTAAGTGCAAATCTGAATCGTTTCAAGCGATACTACTAACGATTTTCTTTTCAAAAAACGAAAGGAAGATAATGACAACACTTTGCGATTTTGAATTGAAAACTGCTTTCGACACTTGAAAAATTATTAATCCAAATCAAATACAAGAGTAACAGTGTAATTGACCATCAAGAACAGTAGGATTATTTTCTTTGACTCAAAAGGACACTTGCGACACTCCCAAATTAAAAGGCGATAGTTTGATTACACTACTTCTTTTAGAAGGAGAACTGTAAATGGCGAACCATACGTAAAATCATTTATAGTTCTTTGTACTATGGAGGCTAAATCATGCAAAGGAAGGGAGTTTCTACAGTGGTATACTGATCACAGATAGCAAAACTCCTGAATAAAGCTGAAGAGAGTGAACAAAAACCAAAATCTGGAAGCAGAAGAGGTCTTATCCGATCATTGCACCTGTAACACAGGGAAAGAGCAATGCATCTCACCTACTGCACACTGGAGGTGTGATACATCTAGATTCCAAAGAAGAGAAGGTGCGATGGTCCAAGGATGAGACTTCAACTTGGTTCTTGGTCACAGTTTGTAGCTCA
Source organism: Pinus taeda (assembly GCA_000404065.3). Taxonomy (NCBI): domain Eukaryota; kingdom Viridiplantae; phylum Streptophyta; class Pinopsida; order Pinales; family Pinaceae; genus Pinus; species Pinus taeda. The sequence goes on from APFE030921919.1 coordinate 8,964, forward strand.
GCTCAGGGATTTAAGCCGAGCAAATGATAGTCAGTAAATGCAAATCACAAGGGCTAATCTAATGAGGCTACTTCAGCCACCACCAGGGCAATTAGGATGTTTGCAAATCGATTGTTCAGTTTATAAACAAAACCTAGAGATAGACTGAAGAAACATTGATCTACTTTGCACTTCCATAGCAAATGTAGTTCAAAGGCTAGTTGGCTTGACTTCGGGCTCCGTCTGTAAGTTTATAAAGCAAACAAACATAGAGTCGCCATTTTGTTATTGGGAAATCTAGTGTCCATGCAGAGCTACTAGTCCCACTAAGATGGGTAGCTATCTTAGAAACAAACAGATTAAAGTTACTTTCGTTTTCCTTTACGAGAAGTAGATAGGAGAGGACAAAAGCATACCAACCTCAATCTTTCGCTCGTTTCCTTGCTTGTTTCTCCTCCTCTCTGACAGGTCTTTGTCACTCATTCCTTGACAACTCCACTTCAAAGGGTACCTGTAAAGTTAAATTAGTATAATACCTTCAAAGTACAGTGATCTACAATCTTAAACCATATAGGACCAGATATATATTGACCACACACATGCATATATTAGCAAACATTCAAGAATGTGGAGGAAAACCTGAATAGATTTATTGATATAAAGATTAGAAGAGAGGATTACAACCCATTGATCTGACCCAGCATCATCCTCCCAGCATGAAAGCCCTTCTTCACCTGATGAAAAGCTTAGATCACCCAACACTATGATATTCCACCAAGAAACCAATAACACTTCCTTACAAGATACAAGATTCTAGCCTCCAACCTTTGGATCTCTAAGATGAGGGATCCATATATAGATATTTCCAGAGGTGTGAGTCAGCTCTGGGTTTTTGATTAGTGTCATTCCACTAATAGTTCTTTGTTTCACTTGGAGATTTCATTGATCTCTTACTCATCCCTGGGCGAATTCTGAGAGGAAAGTGTCATATGAGAAGTTTCTAGAAGATTCCTTGATCATCCACTTAGCAAACATTCTCCACCATTTGTCTATTCTCACTCATCACGCCCCGTAGAAGGACATTTTAGTATGCATCACACCTCCCGTGTGTAGTAGGTGCGATGCATCGCACCTTGCCCATGGAGCAAGTGAGATGATCCAGTTTTGACCAGTTCTGAGTAGTTTTTCATGGAGAACTTCTGGGAGATGATGTAATCAGCGAACCTTGTTCCTTTAGGGTATGTAACAATAGTTTTAGGGACTCAGAAGCCATTGGTTTATGGACATATATGATTGGGGTTGCAGTGCCCAAATATGTCTATAACAAATATCGACTTACTACCACCCACTAGCTAAAGTGACCCCTCAGGTTTAGACTCCTTGGGAAGAGATAATGCGGCCCATTTCTCTAATTTTAAATATTGCAACTAACTATTGTCTCTAGATGCCTCTGCTCCTTTTTAGTATTCTTTTCTAGAGATATATAGCTTCAGATAAACCAACAACATGTGATATTGAATGTGCCTTTCCCTTCACCTTAGCTATTCAAGGTCCAATATGAGGGAACCTATTGTAATCTAAAGATGACAATGCGGCTCATTTAACTAATTTTAAAGATTTCAACTTACTATTGTCTCTAGATGCCTCTGCTCCTTTTTAGTATTCTTTTCAAGAGAGATATATTTTCAGATAAGCCAACAACATGTGATATTGAATGTTCCTTTCCCTTCACCTTAGCTATTTAAGAGCTATTCAAGATCCAATCTGAGGGAACCTTTTGTAATTTGAACATGGCCTTAGGATACTTTACTTTGATTCTTTGGATTTGACAACATACAAAACTAGGGAAAATCAAAGAAAAATTTGAAGGAAGTCATGTTGAATAGGGACATCTTCTGACCAGAAGTAGACATGACATAAGAATCATTATTTGACAAGTCTATGCATGAGACTACTTCTTCTGGATTTGTGTCACTCACACTAGGTTGTGTTAGGTTTGAGAATTTATGGTATCGATAACATTCGCTAACTTTGAATTTTGCACACAATGTTCTAAAAAACCATATGGTATAAAAGGATTTGAAGTTTCAAAATCTTGGTTAAACTCTTGCTTCGATCTCCTCAATGATATGCAGAGACCTTCAACATAAAATGTTGTGAAGTTGTTAGAATGAGAAATATTCCTAAAATAGCTAGGATTTCTGAATCATTTTCTGCTACTTTATTAATATCTTAAGGCTTCTTTCATAATACCGATTGAAGGAGCTGTAAAGTTTAACCCTCTTCGATTCACTGATCAGTGGCCTATAATCTGCTAGACCAAGAGGAATAGGAGCTTTGTTTAGTCTGCACATCAGTGCTTTCATTTGTGTATTCAGAGGCTGGTTGTGATGGTTTCTCATTGTTAGGCTTTCAATGATATTTACAGTATAATCATCCCACAATAACCTTGTAATCTCATCTCTGTTGGAGTTGGTTAACTATTTGGCACCAACCATAGCTTCATCATGCTGCACTGGAAGGAGCTCCATTCATGCACCATTGATTTAACTTCATTCACTGACTGGAAACCTTGTGCAACTACCCCACTCAATGCAGGGACTTGTTGCCTCACAACTTGCCTTGTTACATATAAAATTTACTAACTTTTTCAAATATAAACATTATTAATAAATATTAAAATGTAAACCTTATTAATAAGCCTTATCAAATATCAATATAAACTTCCTTATACTTATTATTATCTCTAGTTCTTAGCAGGTACTACGCAATGGGTGTGAAGTTCGCCACCTATTAATTTAGTCAAATTCCTCAAATATTTTTCAATTTGTAAAAGTATAATTTGGTGAAATTAATTTAAAAAAAAGTTAAAATTATATTAATAATTATAACTTATAAATAATAATTAAACAAATTTAGATCCATCTTAACTGCGGAGCTCCAAGTGGCCAGAAAATAATAATATGAAAATTCTCTTATTATACAATATTTGAAAAGAAGTTAATTCAATTATTAAACAATAATTATTTATGATTTTGATATATTTAATTTTATGTAAACTTAATTTATAATTTTTGAGTTTAATAGTATTACATAATTTAACTTAGTCACATTATGATTGATCAAAAGTTGAGCATATTGCAGAGTGCACCTTGCTTTATTTAGGTGCAAAAAAGAGTATACAAATATTTTCAAATCTTATCTCCCCATCATTTTAAAAAGTGTATATTTATTTTAATACCAAACCTATTAAACATAAACATAGATAAGGATTAAAATTATAAAGAATCCAAATCATGAACATTGTTATCACAAAACAAATTTGAATTCCAACATGATATGTTTTTATCCAGTATAGTTAAGCTCAAAGTATTGCATTTTTATGTCAAATTAATCTTAAAAGAATAATTTTTTATAGTATTGAAGGCCCCACTACACCACATATTGGAGAATGAAATGTTGATTGTATTTTTCCCATTTGCATCTCATATATGTAGGTAGGTGGCCCACATTTTACCAACCTTTTTAAAAATGTAGTAAAATATACATGTGACACATTTATATTGAGGCATTTTGCTACCATGGCATAACATCTTTCCCTTTATGCTTCCCAAGATGCATTTAAATCTTCTCAGGATGCATTTAAATGTGAGGAGATTATTTTTCATGGATATCCAATTCCCCTCTTCCTTTGGATTTAATGCATAGCTTCCAGACAACTTGAGGCATCTCTCTTCTTTCATTATCATTGGAGCAATGCAATTTAGAAACTTGTAAGTTGTGACATCAGTTTGGTGGTGATTTTGTAGTAAACCATCAATTGGAATGGTATGTATATGTATCAACTAATAATTTGTTGTCAAAAGAATTTCTCTTATTAGAAGAATCTGATGGTATGTTCTTGTGCCCTTTTAAGGTGTCATATATTTTTATTTTGTATCAAACCTTATATTAAAGAATGTGATAAATTATCTCCTAATCTGCATGGAACTTAGTCTTTATTGGGAATCTAAATATTCTGGTGTTATAATATATATTATTGTTTTTAAATGGAAGTTGAAAGATATGCAATGGATAACCATCAAGTACTCTACCTATGATTGATTATATACTTTCAATAACCAAAATAAACATGCTATAAATGTTCAACATTTTTTGTTGAAACCTCTAGAATTGTAGTTGTTAAAGTATTATAATTTAAATATATTTATTTTTCAGTTGATAAGTCTACAAGTTAGATTAAAGGGTATATTCTCTAAATAATACATGAAGGTGAAAATTATTGTGAATTTTCAATGAAATTCTTTTGTCGAAAAAATAAACTAGTTAGATACGATATGGAGCCCTTTTAGAGTGAGTTTGTTATGATTTTATTAAACGTTATCTTAATAAACATTGGTTTTTTTGTTTATATATATTGATTTTACTACATTTTGGTGATAAATAGAAGGATTTGATTAGAGCATGCTTTTACCACATTTAATACTTATAAGTGTTTTCTCTCTAAGAATGTAATAGTAGAAGAAACCATAACATAATCCTATAACATGATGTTAATAAATCTACAATGATCATTTATTATAGTTTTAGTCTTTTAATTTTTAAAAGGCTCAAATATTATGCATTCAATCTCATTAACAGTAGTGTATATCTCGTTATCCAAAGCAATGCTCAAATATATATGATAAAATGTACATTAATTTTAGGTCCACTGGTATATATTATATTAACTGAATCATAACATAAACCATATTAATTAAGCTACTTTTGATTTTTTATTGATAATATTGAATAGTTTTACTATGTTGGTCTCTTATATGTCTCATGAGATATCCTTAGTCATATCTGATATATACAAATGTTATGGCATGTCCAGGGCCAGGAAATTTGATTTCATGTTCCAAAGGTTTTATTGTGACTATTCCATGCAATTTCAACAAAGATTCAAGATTTAATAAGTCATTTTTGTGTTTTGGTCAGTCTGTTTTCTTCGTTATGATAAATATGTGAAAATTTTAACATAATTATATTATTGAAGGATTAATTGGTGAAGGGTTAATTTATTGTAAGAACATAAGAACCCAAAAATGTATAAAAAAAAATGTATGAGTAAAGAGAAATCCAAATTCTGACCCTAGTTTACGCTTTTGGATTTGATTCTGCAGAGTAGTATGTGGGTGCAGAGAAGGTAGGAAAGCATGGGAGCATTAGCAACTAATAATGTATGGAGGTTATATAGGTGTTGTCTACATACGACATAGGTTTTGTATATTTTTTACCTTGGGTCTGTTTGAATCGTGTTTTTGATGGTGTAAACTGATTCAACACCATCAAACACCACTGGTACCCAAAATCTTGAAGTTTGATAGTTGTAATCTAAATTTCAGAAAAACTTTGTGGGGTTAAATTTGTAGACTTCTTAGATTATACTTATTATATATGGGTACTTGAACGTCTTTGTGGTGGTGACAGGTGTTGTCTATCTCATTATACTCTTTATAGGCACTAAATCATAAACTTATACTAGCACTTACAATGAAATTGACCAAAAGACTGCCCATTACTAGGTGTTTTTCCCATTAAATATAGTTAAAAAAATTTCTTGACAACAACCATTTTTTAATAAAATGATCAAAACGGAAACGTGACATGTGCATATGGCCAAAAATAAATCCGGTCCTTTTTCTTACAAATATTTTGATAGTACGAGTGTTTGAATGGTGGTTTTTATGGTGAAAATAGATACAACACCATAAAAACAGGTTGGGCACCAAAACTCTTGAAGCTTGACATTTGTGAAACATTTTCCAAAAAATTCCATTATGCCATAATTTCCATTATTTTTTGGGTTGTTAGACTATGATAACAAAAACTAGAATTATAGAAAACAAACAAGTGTTTTATATTTTAAATTCCTACCTAATAACACCAATGTTATCCTAGTACTAAAAATTATGTCCAAAATTACTAAAACAAGAAGTATTCGGATAGTTGGCCTACCGATCACAAATTAACAACAAGGAATCATGAGTCTATGTCTGATCTCTTCATTAATGATGGTGTTGATAGCCTTCGACCCACCAACATGTCAAGGAGATCTCCCCGGTAAGAAGTCCCAACTAGACCTCAGACTATTTGGTGTAGGAGTCCCAACAGTGGGGTAGTATAGTATTGCCTTGACCGCGGTTGTGTGTAGAGGTGAGGAAGATGTCTTTTTTATTAGAAAGGGTGTGACATGCACAGAAAGTCAAGTAACATGCACGAATGGCTCTATCACATAGAATGGGGGAATGAGTGCACCCCTTGGACACCAGTGGTAGCACGCATCTTGAAAGGGAACACACAAACAATAAAACATCACAAGTTGGAAAGAAGGTTAGCCAATGATCCAAAGTGATGGTTATACCAATGTCACATTTTGATAAGATTCATAAAAACATATACAAAAAGTTCCATCCATACATGCTTAAACAACAACTACATATATCATTAGAGTAACCAAGATAACTAAATTACAATGACAACATATGCATGAAATGTGTTGTCTCTGTTATATTAATAAAGCGAAAGATTCAATCAAACATAAAACTATGACCAACCACTAGTATCGATAGGGGAACATTATAGTCACTGTCACCTACTCCTCCAAAGAGATATACTAGCTCTACACTGTGCAGAAGCCAAGGCTTGTTACAATACACTCCAAGCTTTGTCTAAGGTACACCTTGTTATAGACATATTTGGGCACTGCAACCCCAATCATATATGTCGATAAACCAAGGGCTCTTTAATCCCTAAAAGTGTTGTTTCATACCCTAAAGGATCATGGTCAACTGATTACATCATTTCCCAGAAGTTCCACCTGAAAAAATACTCAGAACTGGCCAAAATTGGACCATACTGACTGCTCCATGGTCAAGGTGCGATGCATACTAGCTGCCATACTAGCTAGGTGTGATGCGTACTAAAAGAGCCTTTTGTGGGGTGCGAAATGACAGAGACAGTTTGCTAAGTGGATGCTCATGAAACTTATCTTATGACACTTTCCTCTCTGAATTCGCCTAGGGATGAGTAAGAGATCAAAGAAATATCCAAGTGGAACCAAGATCTATCAGTGAAATGAAACTAATAAAAAACCCAGATCTAACTCACCCCCTTGCAAGACATCTATAGATGGATCCCTCCTTTAAGAGATCTAGAGGCTGGAATTTTTTAATTTGTAAGGAAGTGCTATTGGTTTCTCTTTGAGACATTATATTGTTGGCTGATCTTGCTTTTCATGAGGTGAAGACAGCTTTCATGCTGGGAGGATGATGCTAGATCAAACAACTGGGTTGTAATCCTCTCTTCTACTATCAATAAAGTCATTTGAGTTTTCCTCCATATACTTTTGTATTTGTGAATCTTGCTATTTGTGAATACAATTGTATGACTAATGCATTTCTAATTCTACATTGTTTATGGTATTATAGATCTCTATGCTTTGCTGGTGTTTTGTTGCTTTGCCTCTATAGGTATTCTCTAAAGCGGGACAAGTAGGAAAGGAGGGGCAAGTTCTATCAAGGGAGAGAGAAAAAAAGAAAGGATCTAAGTGAGGGATTTAAGTTGGTACTCTTTGCTTCTCTCTTATCTATCATACATAAAGGAAATCACAAGTTACTTTTATTACTTGTTTCTAAGATAGCTACCCATCTTAGTGGGACTAGCAGATTGAAAAGACACTAGTTTTCACGGAAACACACATATAGGAAGCTTGGCTCCCAGAAGCATCTACAATGAGTTATGAGGTTCTATAAATAGAAACGGGTGGGGTGACCCTTGACATTCACCCTTGGTGACTCTTCAACTACTAAATGATTGTTACATTCAAATATTGACACTTGGTCTTTCACTTTTACAACATCTTACATTACAATCTGCACATGTACCCATGTAAGACAAGATAGGCTTGATCGAGCCATGCAAGAAATTACTAAGACTTAGACAGTTCTCAGAAGACCAATTCTTTGATGTACTCATTTTGATCGATGGTGGCGAATTGATGCCAAGCTTGGTATTCCATTAGGGTGTCCACATTCTCTATGGTGACATCCTGATGAAAGTCCTCTAGCCTCTGTTGCATCTGGGTACACTGATTTGGCGCCGCTATCCAAATCATCTAATAACATGTGCATCATACTCTTGAGTGCAGTTGGATGAGCAACATACTGTTTCATAGTGTTTGTGTTGACCTCCAAGTCTATGTTGGTGGCTACACAAATCAAATCATTAAAGTACATTTCCAGCTCTAGTTGAACTTGGTTCTTTGACTTCACCTTGGTGAGTATGCCAATGGATGGGATCGTGTGCATGTGCACAATGACATACATGCTTTTGAACACCCATGCATGTGAATCCTGCAAACTAGTGATGAGTTGTAGGAGTTCTTCATTATTTCAGGTCTAAATCTGAATGTGTGCCTTCAATTTTACCACCTTTGGCTTCATCATCATTAGAAAATGCAATGGGGCTCCTTTGTACCTCATTTTCCATGTTTTCATGCGATCAACAACACTGTGCAGATTTGACAAGATGCGTGCTCTCCAAGCACGTTTTTGTTGCCAACCATTGAGATGGAAAAATGACTTATGCTCAATGACGAATCTGGAATACAACGTCTACTTGACTATCGAGAGAGACGACACTTCATCCAATATCACTCTCTCCAACTCTGCTTTGGTGGATGTTGTAACCTATACTCACCCCTGGTTGGACACTTGTAACACCTTAGCCATGCACTCGTTCTCTGTTATCAATAATATAACACTAGAGCTGGTGGATTCAACATATTCCTTGGTAGTATCACCCAATGTTGCTGGATGCTTTTGCACATCAAGAGATATGTAGATATCAAGAGTAGGCACTCTACACGACTGCACAACTCTTTGTTATGACTCATCGAAAGATATGTTGTGCATCTCTGCCTCTAAATTGTCCTTAAGGATTTTTGTGTCTCCTTGATCGCTTGGTACTTTCTCTGCTTTTGGATCTAGTGAAGCCGGTGGGGTGACCTCTAGCTATGGAAAGTAGTACATCTCCTGAAAGTCCTTTGCCCTGAAGGTAGCGAGTTGCATCCCACTGACACTACTCAACACCATTGTCTCAGGATCAATATGTGAGACAATCCAGTGGATCATGTCCACGCATGGAAATGTGGGATACCTGCATGCAATATGATTCAAGACAGACTTGTGAATGTTGACATAAACCCTGTGGTCTTCCATATTTTCCTCAAATGTGCCTAAGGATGTATCATTGATGTTCTAACATTTCATCTTGATATATTGTATATGAACAACTTGGTGTCTTTTTAGATAGGCAAGCTCATAAACACTTGTTTGACTGCATCTCCAGTTGCAGTTTCAATGGTGTCCTTCGACCCTACTCTCTTTGAGGCTATTGTACCTATAGTGCTGAGACATGGGAGAACACCTGTGATACTTGGAGATGTAGCAACACTCATGGAAAGAAATATGTCAGTTGGAAACCAAAATAATTTTGAGGACTGACATGCAACATACCCGGTGACTGATTGGGAAGATTGCACAATTTTCACTGATAGGCTAGGAGACAGACTGCCAAAACTGTGCAAAGCATAGTTCAGGCTATTAGGAGGCTAAGGGACTACTGGAACCACGCAATGTACAGTCCATCCTGGCATGCTGAGGACTAAAACTGCGCAATTCTTAGTTTCAGTCAACAATGACAAGCAAACCCAGCAATTGCATTTTGTAATTTTTGGGGCTAGAAAGGAACTCCCTCCCAAAATCACAAAAAGCAAGATTGGAGGCTAGTTCTGGTCCATCTTTGTGCATTTTCTAGGGGGAAGCCATAGCCTTCACTCTTAGGAATGCTCATTGCTAGCCGGACAAGGAAGGGTCTTGGCCAAGGCAACCCAGACCCTCTAACAAGCGACTGAAAACATGAAAAATTATGAATGCATGGTGAAGCTAAGTGTAAACAAGAGTGAATGATCATGCATGCAAATAGTGAGTGTTGGATTTAGAAAACAGGAAAAGAATCATGTGTGTGAAGCGAGCCACCACAACGATGACTATTAGTGTAGAAATAGTGTCATGGATGCGATAATAGTGAGATGCAATGAAAAACTTGAAATAGTGCCTCTACAAGCTAACATGCATTAAAATGATAGAAGGTGTTCAAAAAAACCAAGCAAACAACATTCACACAAAGCCAAATACAAAAAGCGACAGAAAAGTAACAAAATACATGAAAAGCAAACTTACTCGGAAAAAAGCTAAGTTGAATGTGCCAAATGCTCCAAGATGCAATGTGGGATGTCAAAGCTCTAAGATATATGTGAGGAATGAGCTCTGAAGCATTAAATAAATAAGTTTGATAAGATTGAGGCTTATAACGTGCATGCCACAAATCTAGAAAAACGCAACACTTGACAGAAGGTTTCTAAAATGGATTTTGTATGTAACCTCTAGTTGCTAAAAATGGATCCCTAAAATCTTAGACAGATTCTTTTTGCTTTTTGCTTTTTTTCTTTTTCAGAAAAGCATCCCCATGCATGAAACTCAATATTTCTTAGTCCTCGAGAGAACCGGTCAACCTGGGAGCACATGCAATAGCCTACAATCCTGGGAAAGACAATTGTGTAGTTTATGGGTGGAGCAAGACTAGTTGTCCCTCTTTCATTGTGTAATTTCTAGAATGAAGCCTTGGCTATCAATCAAAATTGTGCATTTTTTGAGATGAAGCCTAGTGCTGGGCTGAATTGCACATTTTCTAAAGGGAAGGTTGCCTGGCTGGATTGTGCATTTCTGGAGCCCAACAGGAAACCTAGCTCGATTGCAAAATTTTTGGATGGAAGGCTGGTTCCCTTACAGAATTGCACAATTTTCTAGGTCAGTGCCTAAGTCAAAAAATGGTTAAGTTTGAAATGTCAGCCTGCGGTTGGGAGACAAACAAGTTGAACAACATAGGCTGGCAAGCCACTGAAACTTAACTAAAGCCTATGTACTTGGACAGTGCAAGACATGATACTGAGGATGGTTGGTAAGGATGCTTCAAAATGAAGCTAAGGAATAATTTTGGAGGGTGGTTCTATCCACTAAAACATGTTGGATGTGGAGCATGATTGTTCAAAGGTCTTTGTTTCAGCTAGATTTATACCCTAGAAAGTTTGTACACCCCTCCACGTAGAGGGGACTTGTCCCCCCACCCGCGGGGGTCTAGGGGGGCCGATTCCCCTGGACTAGGGGGTCCAGGGGCCAGCGGCCCCCGGCGGGGGTTTCGGGGATAGCGCCCCTAAAGCTAAAAATAGTATAGTAGTAATTTCTAGTCAATCTAGGCCATTCATTAGGCAGATGATTTGATGGTAGAACTTATGTTTAGTTTAGGGTTTTTTTCCCTAGAAGGAAACAACTCTCTTTGTATGAGGGAATTGTATTTGAGTTTGTGTAATATATGTGTATTCTCCAAGCGAGAAACGGAGATGCGAGACTGTGAGAGAAACAGAGGATATTACAGTGGATCTGCTATAGGTTGTGTCTCTTCATTTTGCTGGATAATAGAAAGGAAGGACTGGCTATTCGGGGTGGACGCAGCCGAAACTGGGTGAACCACATATATCTGTGTCTCTCTTGTTTTATGCATTTTTTGTGTTTATATTTCTACAATATTTTATGTGTTCCATTGCTCCGTAATATATAATTTTCTAATAACTGGTATCAGAGTCGAAGGTCTGTTTGGCTGATAAACTCACCAGAAAGAAGGGTTCCTCATTCAAGTGGGAGCAATGGCGGAAGATGGTAAGTTTAGGGTCAAGAAATTTAACGGCCTAAACTTCTCACTGTGGAAGATGTAGATGGAAAATTATCTATATCAGAAAGATCTATACCTACCATTGGGCGGAAAAACAAAGATGACGATGGGTATGACAGATGAATAATGGAACCTTCTTGATAGAAAGGCACTCCGAACAGTACGGTTGTGCCTTGCAGCGTTGGTCGCCTTCAACATTTCAAAGGAAACAACAACATAGGGTTTGATTAAGGCGTTGGAGAAACTATATGAAAAACCCTTGGCCTCAAACAAGGTATTTCTTATGAAACTGTTATTTAATATGAAGATGTCGGAAGGTGGATCTGTTGCAGACCATTTAAATGCTTTTAATACTATTACAAGTTAGTTATGTTCTATAGGGGTAAACTTTGATGATGAAGTTAGAGATCTATTATTCTTGTTCTCATTACCGGAATGTTCAGGTGGTTTAGTAATGGCCATTAGTAACTCTGTTTCTGGATCTAGTACTTTAAAGTTTGATGATGTTGTCGGTGCTATCTTTAGTGAGGAAATGCGACAGAAAAGCTTCGGTGAGACATTGGGTAGTGCTTTGAGTGCATAGTTTAGGGGAAGAAAAATAGAAAGAGGAAAGTGGTCAGGATATCGCAGTAAATCAAGGAAAGGTAGATCCAAGTCTAGATCGGGGATAGTGTGCTGGAAATGCGGAAAGAAAGGACACCTAAAGAAAGACTGTAGATCTCGAAAGGGAAAAGAAGGAGATGCACAGCAAGAAAACAATCATGAAGCAAATGTGATAGGTGAGGTGTTACAAGATGCTTTGATTCTTTCTTTTGAGAATATTATTGATTCATGGTCGTAGATTCAAGGGCCTCATTCCATGCCACACCTGATAAGATATATTTTCATGACTATGTTCAAGGAGATTTTGGACAAGTTCGTTTGGGTGATGATAAACCCTGTAAAATCGTTGGAATGGGTAAGGTTCTTGTAAAACAGTAGAATGAAAACCAATGGCTACTAAATTAGGTAAGGCATGTTCCAGATCTAAAGAAAAAGTTGATTTCAACAGACTAATTAGGCGGTGAAGGTTGTGTGACAACTTTCACAGAAAAAGCTTGGAAGGTCACCAAAGGAGCCCTAGTAATAGAAAAAGGTGAAAAGGTTGGTACATTGTACTTATGCAATGGTATTTCTAACTCTGTTAATGCTTTAACTTCCAAAGGAGCAGATGCAACATTATGGAAGCATAGGCTCGGACACATGAGTGAAAAGGGAATGAATATTCTTCACTCAAGGAATTTGTTGATGGGTTTGAAGAATGTTGATTTGGACTTCTGTGAGAATTGCATTTATGGAAAATAGAAGAGAGTCAGATTTCTCAGAGTTGGGAAAGAAAAGAAGAGTGAAAAATTAGAGCTTGTGCATATAGATGTATGGGGACCTGCTCAGGTATCATCT
>APFE030921919.1:22234-85653 GCA_000404065.3 Pinus taeda
TGGATCGTAAGAGCACATCTGGATGCTGTTTCAATCTTGGTTCTGCTTCGATCTCATGGATGAGCAGGAAGCAGAAGTCGGTGGCTTTGAGCACCGCGGAGGCCGAATACATTGCTGCTATTATGGCCTGTTGTGAAGCAGTTTGGTTGAGGAAGCTCTTTAGTGAGCTGTTCCAACATGTGCTAGATACCACTGTGATACTCTGTGATAATCAGAGTGGGATTCGTATGACTGAGAATCTTGTGTTCCACGACCGATCCAAGCATATTGATATCAGGTACCACTTTATCCGAGATATGGTACAGCGAGGCGCCGTAAAGCTCGATCATATAGGAACTGATGAGCAGGTCCTGGATATTCTCACTAAGCTCCTGGGGAAGGTCAAATTCCTAACCTTCCGTGAGAGTCTTGCTGTCGTGGAAAGACCCTATGATGTGGGTCCTGTTAGACGATGAGCTCTGGGAGCTCTGGGGGGCTTTGGGGATAGCTTCTCGGAGCTATAAGCACTCATAATGCTTCTGCCCCACCCTTGTGATTATTGAGTTGGTTCGCCACTCATTTATCTGTGCCCCGTATGCATCCTACCCATTGAGTTTAGGGCTCATGGGAAGTACCTCTCATTTGGCCAATGAGGTGTGGAAAAGCTAGAGACTATTAGCAAAGACTGATGGACGCATCAGAGATTGCGTACTCTCTATCTAGGATGGCATGGTCCAACCACTTGATCTGGGATCAAGATTTGTGAGGTCTGGGACCTCTGGACTGATTATGTCAGTCAGGGGATGATGTCTTTGTGACTGACCCACTTCTGTTCTGAAATAAAAAAGCCAGCAAAGCAAGTTTCGGCGGGATGACGCTCGATGTTGATTGCACTAATAGATGGAGTTCTCCCTAGTTGAGAGGGAGTGTTAAATTTGGACAACTAGGTCCAAACTCCATGTTCTGGACACCTAAAGAAAGATTGTAGATCTTGGAAGAGAAAAGAAGGAGATGCACAACAAGAAAACAATCATGAAGCAAATGTGACAGGTGAGGTGTTACAAGACGCTTTGATTCTTTCTTTTGAAAATATTATTGATTCCTCAGTGGTAGATTCAGGGGCCTCATTCCATGCCACACCTGATAAGAAATATTTTCATGACTATGTTCAATGAGATTTTGGACAAGTCCATTTGGGTGATGATAAACCCTGTAAAATTGTTGGAATGGGTAAGGTTCTTGTAAAACAGCAGAATGGAAACCAATGGCTACTAAAGGAGGTAAGGCATGTTCTAGATCTGAAGAAAAATCTGATTTCAAAAGGGCAATTAGGCGGTGAAGGTTGTGTGACAACTTTCACAGATAAAGCTTGGTATTTCACCAAAGGAGCCCTGGTAATAGCAAAAGGCAAAAAGGTTGGTACATTGTATTTATGCAATGGTATTTCAAACTCTATTAATGTTTTAACTTCTAAACGAGTAGATGCAACATTATGGCATCATAGGCTCGAACACATGAGTGAAAAGGGGATGAATATTCTTCACTCAAGGAATTTATTGTCGAGTTTGAAGAATGTTGATTTGGACTTCTATGAGAATTGCATTTATGGAAAACAGAAGAGAGTTAGATTTCTCAAATTTGGGAAAGAAAAGAAGAGCAAAAAATTAGAGCTTGTGCATATAGATGTATGGGGACCTGCTCAGGTATCATCTCTCAGTGGCTCTTATTATTATGTTACTTTTATTTATGATGCAACTAGAAAAACTTGGATTTATTGTATTAAGAATAAATATGATGTATTTGATACTTTCAAGAAATGGAAAGCTTTGGTTGAGATTGAGACAGGAAAGAAATTGAAGTGTCTCATATTAGACAATGGAGGTGAATATTGCAGCAAAGAGTTTGACAGGTATTGTTTAGAGCATGGAATTCATAAAGAGAAGATAGTTCCAAGAACACTACAAGAAAATCATGTGTCAGAAAGGATGAACAGAACAATCGTGGAGCGTGCAAGGTGCATGAGATTGCATGCAGGATTGCCTTTACAATTTTGGGTAGATGATGTAGATACTGTTGTTTATCCAATAAACAGAGGGCCTTCAATTTCCTTGGATGGTGGTGTTCCAGAGGAAGCATGGACAGGTAAAAAGGTAAACTACTCTATTTTAAAGCATTTTGGTTGAGGCCTTTGTCCATATTGATAAAGAAAATAGAACAAAGCTTGAAGCAAAGTCAAAGAAATGTACCTTTATTGGATATGGTGTTAATGATTTTGGTTATCGCTTATATGATTATGAAAATCACAGAATCATTAGGAGCAGAGATGTAATATTCAATGAAAAGGTCTTGTATAAGAATCAGTTGCAGGAAAAGAAACGGGAAGAAGAAAACAAGGAATACACAGTTCTTGATGAAATCACTAAAAAAATAAAGGTGCCTGAAAATAATAATAATCAACAACCACAACAACAACAATCACCACAACAGCAACAGGCACCCCAAACACCTGAAAGTGGTGTTAGAAGATCTACCAAGATAAGTATACCCCCTGAACGGTATTCTCCTTCATTATATTATTTATTGTTGACTGGTTCTGGTGAACCTGAATGTTATGAAGAAGCAATGCAGGTTGAAAGCAGAAAGAAGTGGGAGGTAGCCATGGAAGAAGAGATGGAATCCTTAATGCATAACCAGACTTGGGACTTAGTCAGGTTGCTTATAGGAAAAACTACATTGAAGAATAAATGGGTTTACAGGTTGAAGGAAGAAGATGGATGAAAACAGAGGTACAAAGCTAGACTTGTGGTGAACGGGTTTGCATAGAAGAAAGGTAATGATTTTGATGAAATATTTTCTCTTGTTGTTAAAATGACTTCAATTAGAACTATTTTAAGTCTAGCAGCAGTTGAAGATTTGCATCTTGAGCAGTTAGATGTAAAGACAACCTTTCTCCATGGGGATTTGGTGGAAGAGATATATATGCAGCAACCACAAGGATATGAGGTAAAAGGGAAGGAGAAACTAGTGTGCAGGTTGAAGAAGAGCTTGTATGGCTTAAAACAGGCTCCAAGGTAGTGGTATCTAAAATTTGACAACTTTATGTCTGAACAAGGTTATACTAGATGTCACTCTGATCATTGTGTTTATCTAAAAAGCAAAATGATGGCAACTAAATTATATTGTTATTGTATGTAGATGACATTCTTGTTGCAGGGTCTAAGATGTAGGAAATAAATGTGCTCAAAAGAAAATTGGTAAATTCATTTGCAATGAAGGATTTGGGAGCTGCAAAACAAACCCTTGGTATGAGAATCGCTAGAGATAGAAAAAATCACAAATTAGCATTGTCTCAGAATGAGTACATACAAAAGGTGTTGAAAAGATTTAATATGCACAATGCAAAACTAGTTAGTACACCTTTTGCTAGCCATTTCAAACTTAGTAAGGAAATGTGCCCAAAGACCCAAGAATACATGGATTATATGTCTAAAGTTACATATGCATCAGCAGCTGGAAGCTTAATGTATGCAATGGTCTGCACAAGACCTGATATTGCACATGCAGTGGGAGTTGTAAGCAGGTACATGAACAATCTAGGAAAGGAACATTGGATGGCAGTGACATGGATTCTCAGATATTTGAAAGGTGCCACAAATCAAGCATTATGCTTTGGTGGTTCAAACATTTCTCTACAAGGATATGTTGATAGAGATATGGCAGGTGACAGAGATAACAGGAGGAGCACTACAGGATATGTATTTATTTTTGGTGGAACAACTGTCAGTTGGGTTTCAAAAATCCAAAGTGTAGTTGCACTTTCAACAACAGAAGCAGAGTATGTTGTTGCTACAGAGGCTAGTAAAGAAATCATTTGGTTACAAAGGTTTATGGGTGAATTGGGTAAGGAGCATGATATGGGCATGTTATACAGTGATAACCAAAGTGCCATTCATCTTGTAAAGAAATTAGCATTTCATTTCAGGACAAAACACATATAGCTCAAGTACCATTTCATACGATCAGTGTTGGAAGATGGAGAGTTGATGCTGGAAAAGATACACACTAGCCAGAATCCTGCAGATATGCTAACAAAAGTTGTAAGCAAGGAGAAACTGAGAATATGCTTAGTTTCAATTGGTCTTCAAGGATTCCAATGAAGATGAGAAATAGCCAGGTCCAAAGAGGAGTCATTGTCTAGGAAATGAAACAGCGACGGAATTGCTACAATCATTCTCCAAGTGGAAGATTGTTGGATGTGGAGCATGATTGTTCAGAGGTCTTTGTTTCAGCCAGATGTATACCCCAGGAAGTTTGTACACCCCTCCATGCGGGGGGGACTTGTCCCCCCACGGGGGTCCGGGGGGGCCGATCCCCCACGGCTAGGGGGTCCGGGGGCGAACCGTCCCCCGACGGGGGTTTCGGGGGCAGCGTCCCGAAGCTAAAAACAGATGTAAAATTGCCTTGTAAAAGTATAGTAATTTCTAGTCAATCTAGGTCGTTCATTAGGTGGATGATTTGACGGTAGAGCTTATGTTTAGTTTAGGGTTTTTTAGGCTAGAAGGCAACCCCTCTCTTTGTATGAGGGCATTGTATTTGAGGCTATGTAGTAGATGTGTATTCTCCAAGCGAGAAACAAAGAGGCGAGACTATGAGAGAAACAGAGGATATTACAATGGATCTGTTGTAGGTTGTCTCTCTTCATTTTTCTGGATAATAGAAAGGAAGGAGTAGCTGTTCAAGGTGGACATAGCCCAAACTGGGTGAAGCATGTATATCTGTCTCTCTCTTGATTTATGTGTTTTCTATGTTTATATTTCTACAATATTTTATGTATTCCATTGCTTCGTAATATATAATTTTCTAACGGAAAACTTGGCGACACAATGGTAGAACTCCACCTCTCTGAATGGACCTTGTTTCCTGAAAAGCAAGTCTAACTCCTCCAGAAGTATTTTTCAATTCTTAGATCATATTGGTTTCTGTCCTAGCTTCATTAAAATATGTAACACTTGTCATGCTCTTGGTCGGTCCGAACACATTGCAAGCCAAGTCCACATAGTTGTTTCAATTGTGGATGAGGGGTATATTGGCACAAAATCAATATGATAGTCAGAGTTTTAAGTTTCATCTCTGGTGTTGCTATGCTGCTAACAGGCTTGGACGGTACCCTCACGGAGTCTACAAGGATCACAAGCATCACTCCACTACCAACAAGCTTGTTCAATACCCCATCAGAGTTACGTTCATCACCTTTTTATGTAGGAACCCTTTCCCTTCTTTCACCTTATTAATTTTTCAAAATTTTCACATTTTCATTTTTTCATTTTTCATCTTTTAAAGAGCTATGCATAACACTCATTCATTTCATAGGTGGAAGAGGGATCCCAACTTACTGAAAGCATAAGAGGCTGTTCCTTTATAGAATTATTTTGTACATATCTTTGACATACTTGTTAAGGTTTCCCCCCTCACCTTACTCTACTTGAATGAGCTAACAAGGGTTGACCCAAATACAACCGACAAGAGTAGATGATAATAGTTAGTGTTCAATCATTGTGTTTTCACCAAGGTTCAAAAGACGTATTTTCCATTGGTGTATCAGGGACTGAAGACAACAAGTTTTGTATAAAGAGACCAGACAATAGATAACAAAGTATTGATAACTGTACAATTCATTTTGTACTTTACCTTTCTTGTGTCAAGAGTCATGCATGGTTTCAAGTAAAACTAACCTACTAATGTAAACAAGTAAACAAAAAAGAGTAGAAGTAAATGCGGAAGCAAAGAAAGTAAGAAAAGTAAGCAATCAAGTAAACAAATAAGAAAGCATGCATGCAAGCAAGCAAGAAAAAATAAAACACAACTCCTACTCCTAAGGTAACAATGCACAGGTCTACTCATGTAAAGTGATACTTCCAATGAAGCCACCAGCACATTGGTTGACCCATTTTGGTGAAGGCATGGTTCACGAATAGCATAGTCGGGTGAACTAACAAACATGAATGATATAACAATGAAGAAAAACACACTTCGAGTTTAAATGTGTCCACAAAAAGGAAAAAGGTGAAAGTGCATGACATGCACTCTGTGGACCTACCATGGTGTCGTGCTACACTACAAGAAAATGTTAAGCATATGCACTCCCTTAGTTGTGACATGCAAGAAAACATGAGGAACATAGAAAACTTGCATCATGCAAGTGTGCTTGTTGTGTAGGATTCCTCCAATGCATGAGTCACGGGATCAGATAGTTCAACTGGAGGAAGTGAAATATATGTGTTTGATTGATCTTCAATGCATAAGGATGAATGATGAGGAGCCTTGGGTGTTTCAAAAATTTCCTGATAGGAAGTGAAACCAACTTCAGGACAGCGAGGGCCTGACATAACCATCCACTGGGACTGAAGTGCCTCGACAGTCTGTGGGGTTTCGAATTTGTCGATAGATAGATCATTATAAACAAGTTCCTTTGAAAGATCAACAATGATAGAATCATCAACGTGATCAAATACGAGAGTAAATGGATCACGACAACTATGATAAAAAAAATCAATGATTTCATTGGCATCCTCATGATTAGATAAATCAAATAGAGGGGTAGATGAGAAGCAAGAATGTTCACCCTCTACGTTTTCAAAAAGGAAGATGAAAAGTTAAGTGGATTTTCAATGAATAATTTGTCCTCTCTGCTGTCAAATGATGGATGAACATCAGGTGTGTTCTACAAATGATCAGTAGTGAGTGCATCTATGGATGGATTTACACAAGGAAAATTGAAGATAGAAGAATCATCAAAGATGTCAGGAAAGAGCGGAGGAGGCACGGATAGAAGGAGATCATCCTTGGTCGCGGGTTGATGTTCAAGTTCCCAGTCATATTGATCATAAATGACGGTGTAGGTTGGTTGTGCAACACCAACTCTAACAGTGGTTTGATCCTCATTCATAATAGGAGTAGAGTTTGGAATGGAAGAACACAAGACATTGCAATCTGGAGGATCAACAGAACGTGAAGATAGAGGTTGAGGTAACAAATGCATGTGACAACCCATGGGCTTCGCAACCAAATCTACGTGGAAATTGAGAGAAGTGATGCTGGGAGGATATGATAGTTGAAAGAATGTGTGTGCATGTTCTCCCACATCACTCTGCAGTGGTGGAGTTTTTTTATGAGGGGAAAGTGTGGGTGGTGGACCCCCCACGTAACAGTTTTGGGGCTCAAAGCCCGCAATTTTAGGTAAAATTATGGTAAAGGTTCCGCGAAGTCTGCGGAGCGCAAATTGCAATGGGTCAAGTCCAAGGGTAGCCTACCCTAAAATATTATAGGTTAATCTAGAATGTGTCGGCATGAGCATGGTCCGTGGACCATGGGAATGTATAAATAGAGCAAGGCTCTAGGTTTAGAAGACATTTTTTTTTGGAGAAGTAGCTTTGATGAAGATCTAAAGTGTATGGGTTTGTGAAAGAAAGAGTGCTCTAATTCTGTAAGTCTGAGTCGTGGGAGGTAATGGTTGGAGTAGGTTTTGTAGCTGTGTTAGAGGCCTAGTAGAGTCCACGGCTATGTACGTAGACCCCTGCACCTGTGTGCGTAAGGTGGAATTGGATTGCACTAAATAGAAGATTAATAAAATTATTATGTATCTGATCGCAGATCTGAATGTTTATGCTTATGTTATGATTTTATGAGTGTATTTATGATTATGCACACAGGGTTTAACTATTAAATGCTTGATTGAATACCTTAAATAATAAATTAGATCTGTAATAACTTCAATAATACTAAGGATCTAAGAAACACTGCATCGCGGATCTTTGCGAAGGCCAGATAGCTGCGCCGAATAGCATAACTGCGTAGATCAGGTTGCGACCTCTCCAGACCTCATCAAGACATCCCTAGGGTGCAGAAACCTAGTTCTAACACCCTTCCTACTACCTCAGGTGAGACTTCAGTCCGCGCTTCGTGGATTGGTGCTGAAAGGGCTGGTAGTGTGAGATTTTTTTGGCTAAAAACTCTTCTGAACCCGAGTCAGGGCCCAGTAAGCCAACAAATGGTTCCATTACCGAGACCGAGATCTTCCTAATGGATGTCTAATGTCAGAATGCTAGAACCCTATGAAGGAAGAGAATGAAGATTGGTGGGATCAGAGGGTTTATCACTGAATTCGTGATAGACACAACTGTCAACTACAATGAAGCCAAAAGACGTTTTCTCAAAGGACTGCGAGTAGAAGGATCTTCAAAGGGATCGAAGGGTTAGTTTCACCACTGTGAGTGAGTGGGAAAAAGCATGCATAGGTTTCTCCGAGGAATGCGGTTTGACATGGCGAATGAGATCAAGTTTCCTATATTCAAAGGAGTATGAAACAAAGATCTCGATCAGTTTTAGTTCATAGTGAGATTAGTACGAGAAGCGCATAGGGTTATGAATTATAACATTAAAAGGGCCACATTGGTAAGTACGCTTCAAGATCGTGTGTTGACTTGGTATATTAAACACTCAAATGATAACCTTAATGCTAGAATAGCATAAGTCTAAAGTGCATTAAACAAAGAATTTAGTCGATCGAAATCGGAGACACAGTCGATTATAGGATTCAAGGAGGTCGTGATGCTTCCAAGTGAAACCCCCTGCGATCTAGATTAGAGGTTGAAAAATTGCGATCCATGAGGCTAATATGATGCTAACAGATGCACAACACCACGCGTGGTTTGTGGCATCATTGACACCACACCTAAGGACAACACTGTCGCAACAGAAGCTCTCAACCTAGGCACATGCATTGGAAATGACAATGAGGTTGCATGAAACAACGATATAGGATCCAGGGTTGGGAGTCCAACAAATCCACACACAACTACAAAACCTATGTTTAGAGATGCAGATTCTGAAGGAGGATAGGGTGCCAAGGCCTGAAATGCACAAAAAAGTGTGATGTGTAAAATGTAAGGGCCAAGGTCACGATAAGGATCATTGTCCTGTATTCATGAACTATTTGTCAAGAGGGGCACCGATGATGTTGAGACTAGAGGCGTATACTGGCCTAAGTGCGTCTGCCGCTCTCTGGTGCATGATTTTTTAGGTGGGAGGAAAGCACACAATGGACAACTGTTACCTATTCTAGAAATATGCACAGACTCTGCAGTAGCTGTACTGTAATTTTTGTAGATCAGTAGGTCATGATGAGTCAACATGTTGAATCTATGAACTAATGATGGATAGAATTCTAGCCTATCAAGTGCAGATGAAAATGTGAGGGCCCGATCCAGCTGCAAAAATAGTGCGGGGTGGCTTTCAAGGCCGAGGGCGAGGTCGCGGAGGGATGGCGCTCGGGAGGGGTCACGGGCAGCTGATTTGTTACAATTGCAGGGGCCCTGGGCACTACACTCATGATTGTACCAACCCGACGACATTACCTTGCCCATACTGTGAAGAGTTTGGTCATGAAATGATAATTTGTCCAACGCTAAATGCACAAATGCATGAAAAAGGGGTGCTCCAGCCCACTCCGACACAAAGCATCCAGATGATGAGGTCCGAACCGTGCGAAGAGGACCCCAACATGAACACGATGCTCAGAAGTGGGGCAACCATGGGGTAAGATAAGGGGAAGAAGCTTGAAGAAGATACCTGGGAACATAAGCCTCCTACAAAGGAACCTAAATTTGACTTGAACCGCACAAAAGAAATGTTTATGGAAGATAAGAAGAGCTTTGCAGAGGTCTCTACTTTGGGTAGTAGGGATCAACTAGAGATGGACCTAGACCCCTCGCTGCTAAGTACCTTTTTAGAGACATGTATGAAACTGCTGCGTGATAATAAGGTAGTTAAAGGACTACAAGAATCGATTGCTAGGTGTGTAGGGTCTGGGGAGCCATGCGTAGTCCGAAAAATGGGGAAGAATGCCCTATGCACCAGACGAGAAATGTGGTTGATAGTGCAAATTGGTGAATATGAGATGGATCAATTAATCTTAGACCTGGGGTCAGATGTGAATGTACTACTGAAGCAGACTTGGGAATGCATGGGCAAGCCCACGCTACAGTTGTCTCCCATTCAATTATGAATGGCGAACCAACAAAAGATCTTGCCCATGAGAAGAATAATAGGAATAATAGTGGATATTGATGGCACGAGCATGTAGACAGATTTCAAGGTAATAGAAATTGTGGATGACAGTAAGCCTTACCCCGCATTACTTGGCATAGATTGGGCAACAAATATGAATGGAGTTATTGATCTAAATAAGCAGAAAATGATTTTTGACAGAAAGTCCCTACGTGTGATCATTCCATTGGACCCCACCGAAGGACAACATTACATAGAGCCCGTGCGTGATGATGGAAGTGACGAAGAGCTAGACTGTATCTACAAAATAACTACATGGAACCAGGATTAGCTACACCCTACTATAGATGAAAGGACCCCGTGGAGGCATACATAATCCTGCTTGTTAGAGTCTGACGAAGATGATGAGCGATGGCACAATCGATTGAGGGAAGTGATGACACTAAATTGTAATATTATGACCAAATCCCTGCGTTGCATAACCGCACAGGCGTGGTATCTACCAACCTTTGATGGACTAACAATAGTGGATGAATTCTTGCACTAGTATGAGAGTGCAGTACCAGAAAGCCAGAGGTTCGATGCATTAAAATGGGTGTTGTGCGTGACTCCTGCGCATTGGTGGGGAACACATGAAGGAAATTTTAGAAGCTGGTATGATTGTAGAAGGATGATGAAACTAAGATTTGGGAAGCCAAAACTACGAATAACCAAGAAATACGATGGGCGTGATGACCTGTGCAAGCACCTCGCGAAATGGACAAAACCTATGGAGAGGAGCCCTAGCCTGAATGATTACATTTATTTTATCATACCTTGAATGTCATCCCTAGAAACTGGTATACTGAGACAGAGCTCTGACATGGTACAGGAGAATGGGATATCTTGCCTAAAGGGTTTTTATTAACGTTCTTATTTGAAGACCAATGGATGGATACCGTTGATGATGCATTGCAATATGTGAAAGTCACTATCTTCAAATTACCATAAGAACTAGAAGAAATCATTCAACCAGAATGGACACATTAGTTGAGCCATGCCCTAGAATTTTAAAACCTACAAGTAGATGATGATGATGATGATCCCCGAAACATTAACATCCCGGAAATAGAACGGAGCCATGAAGTTTGAGGACCATCGATCGAGGATCTTGACATCACAACGCCACTAAAAACGAAATAGGTGAACATTGGTATAGATGAAGAGCCAAAGTACGTGACTCTGGGGGACTATTGGGATGATGCCATGGTGGATAAAGTCATCAAGTTACTGCGTGAATATCAAGACTTATTCCCGGCCAAACTGATAGAGTTGAAGGGGATTCTCAATGAACTAGGGGTGATGAAGATAACTCTGAAGCCAGATGCGAAGCTGATTAAGCAGTGTCCCTACCATTTGAATTCGAAGTGTAAGGAAAAATTCAGCGAAGAATTAGACAAGATGCTTGTAGCAGGAATTAGTGATCTTGTCAAAGAATCTAACTGGGTGAGTCCTATGATAGTACAAGGAAAGAAACAGAAGGGAAAAATTTGAATCTGTGTGGATCCCTGAAAGCTGAATGATGTCTGCGTTCATGACCCGTTCCCAACCCCGTTTACAGATGAAGTCTTGGAGAATATTGGTGGACAGGAAGCATACTCATTCACGAATGGGTTCTTAGGATATCACCAGATCAAGATCATGTCGAAGGATAGGAGAAATACCACCTTCACAACCGAATGGGGATGTTTTCAGTACACTATGATGCCCTTTGGGTTGAAGAATAAGCCAACGATTTTTTCACGTGTAGTAGTGGCTGCGTTCAAAGAATTCATTCATCAGTTTTTGGAGGTGTATTTTGATGATTGGATTATATTTGGGCTAGTCAAGAAACATGTGGCAAGCTTACGATTGATGCTGGATACATGTCGACGACACCATATTGCGCTAAATCTTAAGAAGTGTACCTTCCTTATTCCCTTCGGAAATTTTCTCAGTCATGTGGTCTGCAGATAGGGACTGATGATGGACCCTACGAAAATTGATGTCATACTCAATCTGCAAGCACCGTGCAGTGTGAAACAACTTTATATCACATTGGGACACAGGGTACTACCAAAAGTTTTTTAAGGGCTACGTACAAATCATAGCACCAATGGAACAGTTGTTAAAACAGGATGCTACATATTGTTAGAATGATGACTGTAAGAAGAGCTTGGAGGGTCTAATGGAAAAAATGGTGTCCACCCCCATTTTGGTTTTCCCAAAATGGGACATTGAATTTCATGTACACGTGGATGCATTTTCTATCGCATTGGGCACAGTACTCATGGAGGAAGGAGAGGAAGGCATTGATCACCCAATCATGTTTGCGAGCCAATGACTGTCTAAACCAAAAAAGAACTACTCCACTACTAAGTGCAAGGGATTGGCGATGGTATGTGCGCTATAGAAATACCGCCACTATCTACTTGGTGGGCACTTTAAAATGTATACCAATCACTCTGCATTAAAATACCTGGTGAACAGGCCTATGTTGGGGGGGCACATTTGTAGATGGATGTTACTGTTCCAAGAATATGACTTTGAGGTCATCGTGAAGCTGAGATGCTTAAATGCAGGCCCAAATCACCTATCCTGCATTGAGAAGGTTGAGGAGCCAACGAATTTGGAGGAAGAACTACCTGATGCACAACTCTACGTGGTGCATGTCACAGATGGTCACTTCGAAGATATAATCCCCTTCTTAACCATAGGGACCATACCAGAGGGGTATTCAGTTCAGCAAAAAAACGTATTGGTGGTACGCATGGCAGATTTCACTATTATCGTGGGGCAAATCTACAAAATGGGAAATGATGAAATATTACGTAGATATGTACTTGAATTTGAACGAGGACAGATTCTCGTGGAAGCACACGGAGGGGTTGCAGGAGGACATTATGCGGGATAGGCGACAGCATAGAAGATTCTTCACCCCGAACTATGGTGGCCCACTCTACATCAAGACTCAAAAGCATACTATTGGGCTTACGACGTATGTCAACAGACTGGGAAACCATCGCGAAGGGACAAAATACCACTCAATCCATAGGTGACATTACAACCGTTCGAAAAATGGGAGATCGACTTCGTGGGGCTCATCACGCCTCAAGGAAAGATGGGTGTGCGCTATATAATCACCGTGACACAATATTTGACTCGGTGAGCGGAAGCACAACCGGTTAAGGACTGCACAGTTACCACAGCTGCAAAATTTGTGTTTGAGAATGTGTTGACACAATTTGGATGCCCAAAAATTCTAATGAGCGACCGCGGAACGCACTTCCTAAATGAAATTATAAACGCACTCACTGAGGAATTCTAGGTATATCATCAACAAAGTATGTCATATCATCCACAAGCGAATGGGACAGTTGAAGCTTTCAACAAGATTTTAGAGACTCCATTGACCAAGATCTACAATGCACATTGCAACGATTGGGATTTGCACATACCTGTTGTGCTATGGCATATCGAACCACTTACAAGAATTTGATGGGTCAGACACCTTTCAATTTAGTCTATGGCACGGAATCCGTCATGCCAATGGAATACATTATACCCAATTTGCGAATAGCAGTAATAACAGGCATGGTAGACAGTGGGGCATTGGAAGAAAGGCTTGTGCAACTGGAAGAACTAGAGGAGGAATGGTTTCTGGTGGGATTCCATCAACAAGTACAAAAGAAGTGCAAAAAGGCTTGGCATGATCACCATATCAAGTTGCACACATACAAAGAAAATGATTTAGTATTACTATATGACAGCAAGTTCGATAAATCCTCTAGAAAACTCTGGATGCATTGGTCAGGACCATATCTCATCAAAGAAATCACAGATGGAGGCGCGGTCTAGCTCAGCAAGCTTAATGGAGAGCTCTTCCATAAAAGAGTAAATGGTAGTCGCTTGAAGCTCTACACGGGCGGGCTGACTGCCTGACTAATCGACCAAAGTATAGTCCCACTGCTTTGAACAGTTGAAAGAGAGAACGAGATGATAAAGCAGTCTCTGAGGGAGCTGCGTGATAATAGTGGTGCACATAAAATCAGTATGTCACAAGGGTGGTGGTTGCGTAGGAGGGGTTGCGCTGCTGCCTGGACAAACAAGGAAGTGATCATTGTCATCATCGTTCATGACAAGATGTCCGAGTTAGAGTGAAAGGGAGTGGTGGCAAGCAATTAAGTTATGAAGTGCAAGCGACCTACGCTCATTCTAGCATTAATGGGTTAGAAGATGAGGGAATGACTGAATTTTAATTCCCACAGGCCTGTAAATCATAGTGGGTCACCTACTACAAAAATTGTAGTATCTAGAGACTGCAGTTGTTGTGCACTCCATTAGATACGGAACTAGCGAACCTCAATGATGGGGGAGTAACCTAGGTGCTTTCAATAGAGATGGAGGGCCTTCGGAACAGTGCAATGTTGAATGCTGGGGGCACCATGTTGCGGTCAACAACGGCCGTGGGAGATGTACAGGAAATTATTAGACAATTAGCAGGACCAGTCTGGATGTCGCTCCATAAACCACGGTCTGACAAGCGATCTAGGAAAGCTACAGGAAAGACGGTGAATTTTGAGACAACCGACAGAATTCTGCTTAAAAGTTCATCTCTGCAAGCCTTGAAGATTGGGATCTTGCGGACAGCAACATCTTTCTTGCAAAATTGCAATACAAGGTGCAACAATATTGAGTATACGGGACCATAAAGTGCAAACTTGATGTACTTGTGCAAGAGTTTATGGCTCTGGCATCTCAGTTAGAGCTAAAATATTAGGAGGATCCACTTTGTGTTAACCGAGCAGAGCAGAATGAGTATCATTGGTTAAGCAAACTAGTAGGGGCAATGGAGTAGGATCTTAAGGAGCATTGCAAGAAGCAAGGATTGAATGACGAGGTGTAGTATGTCACTCCCCAGGATGGCAAAATGCAAAGCCTTGGTAGCGCATCTAGCCACACCAACAAGTGACTTGGGATGAGTCATAATGATTGTGTTGGGGTCTTCTTCGGCAGAGGACCCCCCGCGTAATGGTTTTAGGGCTCAAAGCCCGCAATTTTGGGTAAAAGTATGGTAAAGGTTCCAGGAAGTAAGCAGAGCGCGAATTGTAATGGGTCAAGTCCAAGGGTATTCCACCCTAAAATATTATATGTTAATCTAGAATGTGTCATCATGCCCATGGTCTGTGGACCATGGGAATGTATAAGTAGAGCAAGGATCTAGGTTTAGAGCACAGTTTTTTTTTGGAGAAGTAGCTTTGATGAAGATCTAAAGTGTATGGGTTTGTGAAAGCAAGAGTGCTCTGAGTCTGTAAGTCTGCGTCGTGGGAGGTAGTGGTTATAGTAGGCTCTACAGCTATGTGTGCAGACACCTGCAGCTGAGTGCGCAAGGTGGAATTGGATTGTACTGAACGAAAGATTAATAAAGGTAAGTGTTTCTGAATTATTGTGTATCTAATCGCAGATTTGAATGTTTATGCTTATGTTATGATTTTATGAATGTATTTATGATTGTGCACACTGGGTTTAACTGTTAAATGCTTGATTAAAGACCTTAAAGAATAAATCAAATCTATAATAACTACAATAATAGTAAGGATCTAAGAAACACCCCATCATAGATCTTCACGAAGGCTAGATAGCTGCGCGGAATAGCATAAGTGCATAGATCGGGTTGAGACCCCTCCAGACCTCATCCAGACATCCCTAGGGTGTGGGAAGGGCTGGTAGTGTGGGATGTGTTTGGCTAAAAGCTCTTCCGAATATGGGTCAGGGCCCAATAAGCCAACAAAAGGTGGACATAACCTTGTGAAAACGACTATGTCTACTTGTGATTGTGCAGCTCCATCGTCGAAGCATGTTAAGTGGGGTTTGAACTTCAACTTCATCTTGGGATATAATGATTTGTGAAGGAAATTTTCAAATCTATCCCAAAGATATTGGAATTTCATTTAGTTTTTCAGAGCTTCAAATTGAAGTACGCGGAAGTTCTCCCAAAATTATACAATCAATTCGTGCAGAGTCTTTGTTGTTTTAATAGTCGTTTTGCAAGAGGTTCAGGATCAAAATGGTGGAATATAGATTACATTAGATCACAAAGCTGCTTAAGAGAGTGCATGCAATAGTGAGGTAGGTTGTGGCACCATCATTGTGGGGATTCGCGAAGTGTGTGTGAAATCAGCAAGCTGACCTCGATGTCATCTAACTCATTTGCATCCTCCAAGAATGCAAGGAAGTCGTGTAAGTACTCAGGCCAAGTCACTTCGCCTTCGCCATCGTATGTGAATCCTGACAAAATATCATAAAACTTCGTCCTGATGTCAATAGGTTCACCATGAGACATACATCATAGAGGGAGGAGTCTAACGATATCCATGGAAGATGTGCGAAGATTCAAAACAGGATGGGAGGACTCAACTTGCCAGCTGGCCCTCCTTCTAGTGCCAAAAATGTTGACGGTGCTAGACCTTCATACATGTCAAGGGTATCTCCTCGGTAAGAAGTCTCAACTAGACCTTAGACCATTTGGTGTAGCAGTCCCAGCATTGGGGTAGTACAATGTCACATTGACCGTGGTTGCGCGCAGAGGTGAGTAAGATTTCCTTTTTGGTAGCAAGGGTGTGACACGTGCAGCAAGTCAAGGAAGGCACATGAATGGCTCTAGCACCTAGAACAGGGGAATGAGTGTGCCTCTTAGAAACCTATGGTAGCACGCAGCTTGACAGACAACACATGAATAACAAAACATCACAAGCTGGAAAGAAGGTTAGCCAACGATCCAAAGTGATGGTTATACCAATAGCACATTTCAATAGATCCATACAAACATATACCTAAAAGTCCATACATACATGCGTAAACAACAACTACATATATCATTAGAGTAATCAAGAGAGTTGAATTACAATAACAACATATGGATGAAATGTGTTGGATCTGTTATATTAAGAAAGTGAAATATCCAATCATACATACAACTATGACCAACCACTAGTCCCAACAACAGAACATTACACTCACTACCACCTACTCCTCCAAAGAGATATATTAGCTCTGTACTATGGAGAAGCCAAGGCTCGTTACAATACACTCCAAGATTTCTCTAAGGTACACCTATAGGAATCTTGGTTCCCAAAAGCCCCTAGAATGAGTTATGAGGTTCTATAAATAGAAAAGGGTGGGGTGACCCTTGACATTCCCCCTTTGTGACTCTTCACCTACCCGCATGACTCTTCATATACTACATGACTATTGCATTATACTATCGAAACATGAGCTTTCACTTTTACAACATGTTACATTACAATCTACGCATGTACCCACAAGAGACAAAATAGGCTTAAGCAAGCCATGCAAGACATTACTAAGAATTAGATAGTTGTGGGAAGACATTTTCTTCGACATCCTCATAATGATTGATGAAGGCAGACTGATGCCAGGCTTGGTAGTCCATTATGGTGTCCACGTGCTCTATGGTGACATCCCATTGAAAGTGAACTCTTACCTCCATTACATACGAGTACATTGATTTGGCACCTCTATCCAACTCGTCTGATAACATACGTATCATAGTCTTGAGTGCAGCTAGACCAAAAACATACTGATGCATAGTGTCTGTGTTGATCTCCAAGTCTGTGTTGGTGGCTACGCACATCAACTCACCAAATTACATGTCCAACTCCAATCAAACTTGGTTCTTTGACTTCGCCTTGGTGAGTGTTCCAATGGATGGGATCGCATCCATGCGCACAATGACATCCATGCTTCTGAACACCTATGCATGTGAAGCCTACAAACTAGTGATGAGCTATGAGAGTTCCTCATAGTTCCAGATTTGAGTCTCAATGCGTGCCTTCAACTCTACTACCTTTGGCTTCATCATCTTTGGCAAATGAAATGGGACTCCTTTGTACCTCATTGTCCATGTTTGCACGTGATTGACAATAGTGTGCAGATTTGACAAGATGCGTGCTCTCCTAACACATCGTTGTTGCCAATTTTTGAGATGGACAACTCCCTTATGCATGGTGACAAATGTTGAATACAACATCTACATGCCTTGTGGATTGAAGGTTGTTGCACTCTCACACAGTGGTCCTTCACTAAGATATGTGGGTCATACGGATTGAAACTACTTGTGTCAAAGCTGATTATTTTAAATTCCTCCATCTCAGCTTCAACAGGCTTGAGATTCCAAATCTCATATAACCTGATCCGCAAAGGAAGAGCAAGCCAAGGTGCCTTCTTCTTCCTGTGTAATCTTGTAGACAACCCTATCAAGATGTGGTATGACACCTCTTGTGTGACCATCTTATCCATGGAAAACTTCGATAAAACATGTGGAGCATTTTCCATGTCGTACATCCGTATGAAG
Source organism: Pinus taeda (assembly GCA_000404065.3). Taxonomy (NCBI): domain Eukaryota; kingdom Viridiplantae; phylum Streptophyta; class Pinopsida; order Pinales; family Pinaceae; genus Pinus; species Pinus taeda. The sequence goes on from APFE030921919.1 coordinate 40,671, forward strand.
GTGCTAAGGGGTGAGGCATAACAATCTGCTATGTCGATCATTGCCTCCATCACTACTTGCGACATGCAAGGTGGATCCTACTCAAATATCATTTTGTACATCGGGGTGACAAAGTGGTTTGACAATTGTATGGTAACTTCATGGAAGCTTCATTCAGAGGACAATCTACAATAAGTGTGCACATTGGTCTCTGAAGGTGTCCATGCCCAACTCAAGCCTAGGAACTACTGACGGGAACAAAATACATCCAGAATATAAGTGGACATGTATATTTCTGCTTTTTGACCCTTGGGTGGATGCCGAACTTCTGCCACCTATTCCTTCAACCTGAGAGCCGGTATGTCGAACCAATTGTAAGGTCTTCCTTCGCTAGCTAATTGGTCCAACATGATCACCCAACTCTGTGGGAAGGTCTTTGTGGTCTCTTGGCTGTATAAACAACATGCAAAGATGACCAAGTACTGATGCCTTCTGCAGTATCTTTGTCTTGTAAACCTAAGTGGGTGTTGTCCTGAACTTGGCTGGCTCTTTCACCCAACTCTTTAAGATATCTCTTGAGTTTGCACTGTTGATGGGTCCGCTGAAGGGTTTCTCCATTGTGATCACCGGCTGTGGTGAGTGGTACATCTCCTGAAATTCCTTTGCCATGAAGGTAGCAAGGTGTGTCCCACTAACATTGGTCAACACTGTTGTCTCGAGATCAATATGCGAGACAATCTACTGGATCATGTTCGCGGATGGAAACGTGGGATACCTACATGAAATCCGGTATAAGCCAGACTTGTCAATGTTGACAAAGACCCTGCGGTCTTCCAGATTTTCCTCAAATGTGCCTAAGAATGTATCATTGATGTCGTACCATTTCATCTTGATATCTTTGTCTATGAACAACTTGGTATATTTGTAGATAGGTAATCTCATAGACACTTGTTCGACATCATCTCCAGTTGCACTTTCAACGGTGTCCTTCAACCCTGCTCTCTTGGATGCCATTGTACCTGTAGTGTTGAGAGATGGAGGAACACCTGTAATACCTACAAATGTAGAAAAATGCATGGTAAGCAATCTGTCAGTTTAAAACCAAAACAACTTTGAGGACTGACATGCAACATACCCGGGTGGCTGACTAGGAAGACTGTGCAATTTTCACTTGGAGGCAGGGAGACTAATTGCCAAAACTGCGCAAAGCATAGTTCAGGCTGTCAGGAGGTTGACTGAATGCTAGAACTACGCAATGCACAGTCCAGCCTGGCCTACTAAGGACTGAAATTACACAATGCACATTTTCAGTCAGCAATGACATGCAAACCTAGCAACTACATTAAGCAATTTCTGGGTCAACTTTGTGCAATTTCTAGAGGGAAGGTAGAGCCTTCACTCTCAGGAATGCGCATTGCGAGCCAAGAAAGGCAAGATCTAGGCCAAGGCAGCTCAGACTCACTGACGGGAAACTGAAAATATGAAAAGTTTTGAATGCATGGTGAAGCTAAGTGTAAACAAGAGTGAATGGTCATGCATGCAAACAATGAGTGAAGGATTCAGAAAATGGGAAAACAAGCATGTGTGTGAAGCGAGTCGCCACAACGGTGATCATTAGTGTAGAAATAGTGTCATGCATGTGATAGCATTGAGATGCAATGAAAAACTTAAAAGAGTGTTTCTACAAGCTAAGATGCAATAAAACAATAGCAGGCATTCAACAAAACCAAGAAAACAACATTCACACAAAACGAAATAAAAAAAGTGACAGAAAAGTAGCAAAAGACATGAAAAGCACACTTACCCAGAAAAAGTTGAGTTGAATGTGCTGAATGCTCCTAGATGCGATGTGGGAGGTCGTAGCTCTAAGATCAATGTGAGAAATGAGATCTGAAGCATCGAATACATAAGTTTGATAAGATCAAGGCTTATGACGTGCATGCCACAAATCTAGGAAAAAGCAACACTTGGTGGGAGGTTTCTACAATGACTTTTGCATGTAACCTCTAGCTGCTAAAAATGGATCCCTAAAATCTAGCGATGCTTTTTTCCTTTTTCTTTTTTGCTTTTTCAGAAAAATCAACCCCATACATGCAACTCAAGATTGCTCAGTCCTAGAGGGGACCGATCAACCTAGGAGCACATGCAACAGTCTACAAGCCTAGGAAAGACAATTGCATAGTTTCTAGGCTAAGCAAGACTAGTTGTCCCTCTTGCACAATTTCTAGACTGAAGCCCTTGTTATCTGTCAAAATTTCACATTTTATGAGATGAAGCCTAGTGTTGGGCTGAATTGCGCATTTTCCAGAGGGAAGTTGATGCAAGCGTGGCAAGCCTGCAATACCCAAGATCTTCTAAACCTTACGCATATAATAATGCAGTTCTTTCATTATCCCAATAAACTAAACCTCGCAAATTCATCCTTCCAAATCAGAAGCTCATAGGGTTAAACATCTGAATCCATAATCACATTCATGTCCACAATCAAACCTCCGTAAACACCTCTGCCATAGCCAGCACCATAATTCACATACATACACTCAGCACCATAGTATTTCTTTAACAATACAAACAACTCATATGTAAATGCATGTACCTCAACGTAAATACGCTTTCCAGCCACCATGCAAACAAAAAAATGTTGGAACCCACGCGCTCCTCTGTCTAGATTTAAACACAGGTTTTATATATATATAAATGCAACCTCGCGCTCCTCATACCAGTTGCGCCCACGAGTTTCATATACAAGCATACGTATAAATGAAACAGTTACAAAAAAATAAATGAAATCCGCGCAATTACTCTGTCCAACGTATATAGATCAAGTAATACCGTTTCATATGCACAACAATTATAATGGAACCATATAAATCTCTGCAACTATAAGATGGTGTCACCGTATAATACCTTCCAAATCATTAGTGTAACAGTGCCTCAACGTTCCAACAAATAGCCTTGACTGATCAGATAACTTCTGCGCAGCCTCTCTAGGTTCCTTTATGAATGTTCATGCTTCCTCTGTGCAAACAGAGGATTCCTCTGCCATTAACAAAATAGAATTCATAGGAGCAGCAGTGTTGTTAAAAAGGGCTGGACCAAAACACAGTCAATTAATTATGGGACACATGTGTAGTATCACAAAAATCCATTGCACTAAAATGCTAGAGAGGTTTTGAAATCATGCTTGACGCTGCCTCCCTCTCTGATGAGAGCTTTAGCTGCTTCATTAATTTATAATAATAATGGATATGTACATAAAGGATAGATAAGACCTTATCTCCTAGGAAAAGCAAGATTTTTCCTTTTTTACGCAATGACTTAAAGCTGGAAGCTTTATTCCCTATTTTTTATCCTAATTTTAACTAAAAAAAAGCATGGAAATTCTATCCCCATTTTATTCCATATTTACAAATGAATATGTTCTAGATGCTCCCTCATCAGAAGTTTTCCTGGCTAGATTGCGCATTTCTAGAGCCCAGCTAGATTGTGCAACTTATGGAGGGAAGGTTGGTTTCAATCCAGAATTGCATAATTTTCTAGATGAGCACCTTAGCCGGAAAATAGTTAAGTTTGGAATGTTAGCCTGCGAGTGGGAGACAAACAAGTTGAATAGCATAATCTGTTAGGCCACTGAAACTTAACTAAAGCCTATGTACTTGGATAGTGCAAGACATGCTACTAAGGGAGGTTGGTAGGGAGGCTCCAAAACAAAGCTAAGGCAAAATTTTGGAGGGTGGTTGTAGCCACTAAAACAGATGGATACAAGGATGGATCTCCATGTAAATTTTATTACACTAGCTAATTAACTAAAATATAAAGATTTTTTTATAAAGATAATCCTAGCTAGGATGCAAACTTGATAGGTAGTTAACTAAAATGTTAAATATTTTTAATAAAGATGATTATAGTTATGATGAAACTTGATAAGCAAATTGTTGATGATGATGAGACAAATACAGTTATAAATTTCTTAACAACATTAATACTTTTGGTTAAATTTGTAAAAATAAAAATAATCACATACATGGTGACATGGACAAATAGATATACAATATTTGAAACTACAAGTTATGCTATAAATGTTATTGCTTTCTCAAATTTTCACTTACATGTAAATTAGTCTTCCAAAACAAAAGTGGCTGTGAACACTTATGGTAACGTCTTTTTATTGTGAACACGCATTACTGCTCTCCAAAACGGTTTAACAAATAGATTGATGAAAGAAACTCAAACATCTACAAACTAACTCTACAATAAAACAGAACATCATACCATCCTAAACGTAGAAGAGAAACCGTTGTTACTATATTTAACACATCATTTACTTTGCAGTTTAAAAAAAGAATAAGTATAACTTCACATTCCCATCAACCAATTGCAGCATACTAAAATAGCCTACAAGGAGGGAAGGAGTTTCTCTAAAGAACTCATGAGCCTTTCAATGTAATACCCTTTACATTTGTTTGAAGGAAAGCTAATTAAAAAAAAAACACTAAACGGTAGCAAAGTACAAGTTTTCCAATGATTAGGTGAGAAACGCCAAATTTCTACAAATTTTTACCTTTATGTAAATTATCATCTTAAATACATATTAATTACATAATTTTCAATGTATTACATGTTTTTAATCCTTTTTAAAACATAAAGAGTCAAATAAATTATATATTTCTTTGTAAAATTTATTTATTTTAATACTCATAAACTAGAAAGTTAATATTAAAGTTAGAAAAAGTTGAAATTAATTTATTATTATTTTTAATTATTAAATATTTTAATAATAACATTTGAGTTAATTATTAAATTTTTAATATATTTAAATTATTTTGGTTCATAATTTAATGTCGGAAAGATATATCATTCTTTCCTATAATACATATTAATTACATAATTTTCAATGTATTACATGTTTTTAATCGTTTTTTTTAATATAAAGAGTCAAATAAATTATAGCAGTTGTCTATAATAAGATTTTTTGAAAGTCTTTTTGGCAAGTTTTTCTGGTCAAAATTCAGCAGCAATTTATTGGAATCGCAAGTTTGATAGCTAGCTTCTGCATAATCAAAGGGTCCCAGGGGTTTCCAGGGTGTTGAATCCAAATATGGAGTTAAAAAACCATTTTAACTACTAAAAATCAAGATTTAACCTCAATTTCTTCCGCCGGATTCCGTCACTGGAATCTCCAAAAAATCGCATTATAAACAACTCCTAATTAATATACATAAAATTTATTTATTTTAATATTAATAAATTTAAAAGTTTAATATTATAAGTAGAAAAGTTGAAATAATTGTATTATTATGTTTAATTTATTAAAATATTTTTAATAAATTATTTGGACATATTATTACAGTTTTAAAAAATTTAAATGGTTTGGGGTTCAAATTTAAATGTCGGAAAGAAGTATCATTCTTTCATATGAGTTTGGCATTTTAAAAAAATTTATAATACAAATAAAGTCTAATTTAAGTTACAAAGAAAAAATTATTAAATCTATGAAAGTTAAATATTTTTTAATAGTGAAAACCTCAACTTTTCATGATCAAAATCTCTCAAATAGTGTATGTATGTATTTTTTCTTAGAAAATTAGATATATATATTATATGAAAATTTCAATTGCAATTTTTTCGTGGAAAAGATCACATAAACTATTTGTGAGACTATTTCGAACCATTTATGGTGGAAGAAGATTAAATAGGGATACAAATGTAAAAAAATAGTTTTAATTAGAAATTATTATTTATTAATGAAAGAAATTAATATAATGAAAATAATTATTAGAATATAACTGTTAATCAAGAATTTAATGTTTTTTAGGGTGATGTATTTACCATCTCTCTGCGGTAATAATTTAAGGTGATGTATTTACAATCTCTCTCTGGTAATAATTTAGGGTGATGTATTTATGATCTCTCTACGGTAATAATTTATGATCTCTCTGTGGTAATAAGTTACGATCTCTGCAGTAATAATTTACTATCTCTCTGCGGTAATAACTTACGGTCCTTGTGGTCATAATTTACAATCTCTCTACGGTAATAATTCAAAATCTCTGTAGTAATAGAAAAACAATCTCGGGCATATGCGTCTATGATCTGGCTTGCTGATATCAGGTACACACATTCCTTATATTTTTCTAATACATATCTACTCATATATTTTCAGGTATGAATAATTCACCATAATTACCAAAGATTATGCTCTTAACCTGCAAGACGATACCAGAATACCAAATATGTGAAGCAATATACCTGGAACATAGAATAGCGAGTAAAAACAGCAAGTATTTTATTATTCAGAAAGCACTGTTCACTTGCCTCTTCGAGGGGGCAACCTCCCATAGAGCAGAGCTTGATGACAAAATAAGACACGATGCTCCTCGCAGGGAGTCTCTAACCTTTATATATGACTCATACATGCAATACCATTCATCAATACCATGGGTTTTATTAATACCATCTATCTAATACCATGGCCCATTTGCAACTAACCGTGGTCTCGTCGTTAATTGTGGGTTAACCACGTACAATTATTAATATGGGCTTTATTGACTCTTTACTATGACTCGATCCCACTACATAAATAAGGGGGTTAGGGTGGGACCCTAACATGCCCTCCCCCTTAAGAATAGCCTTGTCCTCAAGGCTGAAGCTGCGGAAACTGCTAAAGAATAGTGGTTGGTTCCCAAGTTGCATCTTCCGGAGAGGTGTCTTTCCACTTGACGGGGACTTCCCTAATCATGCGGCCACGCAGGTGTTGTTCTCGTGTGTCTAGGACCTGTTCAGGTTGGAGCCATATTGACCCTTCCTCATTCAATTCAGGTAGACTGATTTGAATTCTGCAATTGTTCCCAAACACTTTCTTGAGGCATGAGACATGGAAAACTGGATGGATTTTTGCAATGGGTGGCAAAGCCAGCTTGTAGGCTACTTCTCCAATGCACTAAAGTACTTGATATGGTCCGTACAATTTTGGAGATAGTTTCTGACAACCCTTGTCTTTGAGTGATGTTTGCTTATATGGTTGCAGCCTCAAAAATACATGATCCCCTTCTTGAAATTGGCGCTCTGAGCGATGCTGGTCTACCTGTTGCTTCATGTGGTTTTGAGCTTGATGAAGATTCTCCCTAAGATGGGTGAGCATGGTTGTGCGGTTTTGTAGGAGTTGATCCGCTGCTTGTACCTTTGAGCACCCCTTGATATAAGAAGTAGGGGAAGGAGGGAGTTGACCATATACTGCTTCATAGGGAGTCATTTTGGTGGTGGCATGATAGTTGGTGTTATACTACCGTTCAGCTAGAGGTAACCACTGTACCCAAAAATGTTGCTTTTCTGAAGTGAAACACCTAAGGTAGGTTTCTAGACATTTGACGGATTCAGTTTGACCATCCGTTTGTGGATGATAGGAAGTACTGAGTTTTAGTTGGGTGCCTTGTAGTCTGAAGAGTTCCTGCCAAAAGGTACTGGTGAAGATCGGGTCACAATCGGATACAATAGAAGTGGGCATGCCATGCAATTTGAATATCTGATTCATGAAAGATTGAGCGACCAAAGTCGGTGTAAACGGGTGGGGTAGGGCGCAGAAATGAGCATACTTCGAAATTCGGTCCACAACCACCATGATGACTGACTTGTTTCCTGACTTTGGAAGACCTGTAATGAAATCCATAGAAACCTCCATTTATATTGATGCCGGGATGGGCAACGGTTGTAATGTGCCTAGTGCTTTAACGGTCTCCCCTTTGTGGCATTGACAGACATCGCATTCTGCTACAAAAGTAAGGATGTCCTTTTTCATGCCTGTCCAAAACAATGATCTTCTGGTGCGAGCATACGTCTTCTGAAAGCCTGAATGTCCTGCAATGGGTGATGAGTGCAATTCTGCCAAAATGCGGCTTTTGAGGGTGGATGTTGGTGATATTATGATTCTGTCCTTGTACGAAGAATATCATCCTGCCACGAGTAGCCCTTGGTGGAATTTGGATCCGCCTGCAATTGAGAAATGAGTTGGGAGAGCCCAGGATGTGAAAACCATTCCCTGTGAGCCTCTTCAATCCATTCTGGAATGGGAAGGGAAATTGCTAGCAGGGTACTTTCCTCCTCAAATTGGCGAGATAATGCATCTGCTACACTATTTTCTTGCCCTTTCTTGTAAATGATCTCATAATCATATCCCAGCATTTTGGCGAGCCATTTATTTTGTTGTGGGGAGGATAGCCATTACTCCAAAAAATATTTAAGACTATGATTGTCTATGCGGATTTGGAAACGTCACCCCAGTAAGTAAGGTTGCTAGGTCTCTACTTCATGTAAGATGGCCATCATTTCCTTCTCAAAGGTAGATTGGCACAGATTCTTCCCACTTAGTTGTTGGCTTGTGAAGGCCAAAGGTTGACCTTCCTGCATTAGGACCGCCCCAATACTCGTACCCAAAGCATCACATTCAATGACAAAAGATTTGTTGAAATCAGGTAGTGCTAAGACTGGAGTGGAACACATGGCATTTTTTAGAGTTGTAAATGCTTGTTGTGCATCATCATTCTAGAAGAATGAATTTTCCTTGAGGAGTTGAGTGAGGGGCTTAGCAATGTGACCATAATTGCGAACAAATTTGCGATAATAGCCTGTGACACCCAAAAATCCTCTCAGGCTCTTCAAGGTCTTCAGTTGAGGCCAATCCTGCATTGCCTGGATCTTTTTGGGGTCCACCTTGACACCTTCACGCCCCACAATGTGGCCCAAATACTCAACCTCTTCCATGCCAAACAAACACTTGGACACCTTAATAAATAATTTATGCTTACGGAGCAGTTGCAAGAGTAGATCTACATGTTGAATATGTGTGGCCCAAGTGCAACTATAGATGAGGATGTCATCGAGGAAGACAAGGACAAAATTCCTGAGATATGGTTTAAGAAGGTGGTTCATAAGGCTTTGAAAAGTAGATGGGGCATTACAAAGACCGAATTTCATGACCAGGAACTCATAATGGCCTTCATGAGTTCGGAAAGCAGTCTTTGGAATGTCGACTTCCTTCATGCGAATTTGGTGGTAACCTGAGTGACGATCCAGCTTAGTGAAGAATTGAGCCCCATTTAGTTCATCCAGCAAATCATCAACCACTGGGATGGGAAATTTATCTTTGATTGTCAACTTATTGAGCGCCCTGAAGTCTGGACACATCTGCCATTCCCCATCTTTCATGAGCACCATGACCACCAGTGATGAATAAGGACTAATGCTGGGACTAATGACACCTACTTCCAAAAGTTCCTTGATTATTTTTTCTATTTCATTCTTTTGGGTGAACGGATATCTGTATGGGCACACATTTGGGGGTTGGGCCCCTGGAACCAAGGTGATGCTATGATCATGTTCCCCTCTCGAGGGTTGAAGCTCATGAGGCTTGTCAAAAACCGGCAGATGGTTATTTAAAATCTGTTGCATCTCAGGATGAATCAGTAGAGACTTGGTTTCGACTGCCTGGATGGCATTAAATTGAGCTATAACTCCATGATGACCCTTTTTTAGCAATTTCTCCATCCTATGCAAGCTGATGATAGAGGGAGCTCCCGCCTGGAGTCCACAGAGAGTATGTGTGGAGTTTTTCTGCTTAAAACTCATATATAACTCCTAGAAATCCATTGTGATTGGACCCAGAGTGCGAAGCCATTCAACATTGAGGACAATGTCGCACCCTCCCATGTGTATGGAAAACATGTGGGTCTTCAACTGAAAATCCCCCATTTGAAGTTTAACATTTTCATAGCGACCTTCACCTTTCATTGTGCCTCCATCCGCAATTTGGACTTGGAAGTTAGAAACTGCTCATACAAAATAATGCACTGCTTCTGCGACTTTTTGATGGATGAAATTATGTGTACTTCCACTATCAATCAAGACTACTACTGGACGATGTTTAATAAAACCTCTGATTTTGAGAGTTTGAGGTGAGGAAATCCCTGCCAAAGCATGCAGCGAAATAACCGATTCGTCAAGGACACTGTCATTTTGGTTGTCGTCTTCTACCGCCTTAGGTTCCTCAAGTGGTGGATCTTCCTCCGATGAGCTGTAATAAGTGGCATCAATTTGAAAAAATTTAGGCTCCTTGCGTTTATGACCTGCAGAGTATTTTTCATCACAGTAGTAACATAATCCCTGCTTTCTTCTTTCGGCCATTTCTGCAGGTGACACCTTTTAAACCTTAAGTGTTTGAGTCGTGCTGTGAGCCTGTGGGGGGTGACCCTTGGCGGTGAAATTTGGGCGAATGGACTGGGCTGCTAACGCACGTTCCACGTTACGAGCTACCTTGCAAGCCTCCGTCCATGTGGGAGGGTGGTGCAGTAGGACGTGGGCTTGTATGGCCTCTTTAAGACTGCTGATAAAACATTCCATGTAGAACACATCTGAGAGACCCCTAGTGCGGAAAGATAAGGCTTGAAAGGCTGTATCATATTCATCCACTGTGCTAGTCTGTTGGAGCTTAGTAAGACAACCCAAAAAAGAAGATTCCTTGTCAAAGCATTTTGTAAGAGCTTTTTTGAAGGTGGTCCAAGACACAAAACTTCCATTGCAACATTGATGCCATTCCCACCATTGCCACCTTTCATTTTCCAAGTACATGCTCTCCACCATAAGTTGAGTCTCATTATCTAAGATGTTATTCATATTGAAATACTACTCCATTTGTTCTATCCATACGGCCAGGTGCGAACCATCAAATTTATGCATATCCAACTTGGGAGGTCGCAGACGGGATTGTTGGTGGGTGCCCCAGAGGTGAAGAGAGTGGCTAGACTCACCGTCACTATGTTCATTGCCAATATACGCCTCCTCGCGGGCTTCCTCCTTTCCCTTAGGGATTATGCTAGTTAGTTTGTCAAGCTAAACTTGGAGGGTTTGCAAGGATTGTTCAAGTTTGTCCATCCTCTCATTGGCCATAGCTTGAGCTCTAGTTGCTACCATGCACTGACCTGATGTTCTTGAAATTTGGGACCACCCGAATTTTTTTCACTAAGAATTGAACGGTACCACCATGCTTAGCTCATCGTCTTCATTCTGATGGGATAGATCTCTAATAAGCGCCCCGGGAGTCACATACTTTTTTTTTCTCTCTGAAAACTCCTAACAAAGTTCTACTCCTTGATTAGGAATACTGCAGTAGCTGAATCCTCAAAATGTCAATGCTGCCAAAAGTCTAGCGAAAAGCACACCCTGGTATGGGAACCCCACACAACTACTCAGATCTGGTGGATCTGAGAGATCTGAATGGTGGATCGGATAAATCTGACCGGCGAAACAGAGTGCTACTGCGGATCTGCTGGATCTAGTAGATCAGACTGGTTGGTTTGCTAACTCGGAACTACGAGACTGATGTATGCTGCTGTTGCAAACCCCCTTGCGAGATCTGATCTGGCAGAGATTATGCGTGATCCCAAGATAGAAAAGGGAACTATGGTCTCGAGGAGCGTCAGGTGCTACAGATCGCAATATACATAAGGGTCTGACAGTAGTACTCGGCCCAATGTTTCAAGGCTCTAACTAAGGAGGATCAACCGTACCCTTAGTCTCACAACCCGACTAACCTATCGTACGAGTGACTAATCTCTCCGAGTGTTATTCTCGGTGTACTGTAGCAACAATACGGTCGATGGTTTATCTATGGCGAGGTTTAAAAGGAGCTAGGGGGCTTCTGATATACCCAGAGGGTACTTGGAAGACAGTTCATACGCGGTTCTATCTAATGCGCTACTACTCGAAGGGGTACCCACAGGGGTTACAAGGGAGTCCAACAAGTGTGACCACCTCTTGTATTTCTTGCGTGCATGCCTCCCCAAATCCGCAGGTTTATGCGCTCAATGACAGATCCTGTGGTTTAAAGATGTCGTAACACGTCACTAGCCTAAACAATTTGCTAAGAAATGGAGATCCCACCTGCCCTGGAAAGTGCTATGATACCACTTGTTATGCTCTTAACCTGCAAGACGATACCAGAATACCAAATATGTGAAGAAATATACCTAGAACATAGAATAGCGAGTAAAAACAAAAAGTATTTTATTATTCAAAAAGCAATGTTCACTTTCCTCTTCGAGGGGGCAACCTCCAATAGAGCAGAGCCTGAAGACAAAATAAGACACGATGCTCCTCACCGGGAGTCTCTAACCTTTATATATGACTCATACATGCAATACCATGGATCAATACCATGGGTTTTATTAATACGATCTATCTAATACCATGGCCCATTTACAACTAACGGTGGTCCCATCATTAATTGCGGGTTAATCACGTACAATTATTAATATGGGCTTTATCCACTACATAAATAAGGGGGTTAGGGTGGGACCCTAACACCAAAGGTAGACCTAGCACAGTTACTCTACAGAGCCTCTATGAGTATATAGAGTCATTATAGAAACATAGAGAATAAAGAGAAGTCAAGGTACAAATAGAGTTAGTAGCCATGCTGGAAAATAAATTCACATCTCTTGAAGACAATATTCAAAAACAAATAGAAAATAAAATAGAACCATTGGAGAATAACATGGAGGCAATGGAGACTAGGTTGTAGGTTATAGAAAAACAAAACTAAGATATGAACCAAACATCCTAGCAAGTAGATGCCAATACTTTAGAGAGTCTTAAAATGAAGGACATGATTAAAGAGCTAGAAGAAAAAGTTAATAGCCGCCTCACCCTAAATAGTGTGGTAGGTAAATTAGATATCAAACCAATTAGAGATGAAATGAAAAAATTGAGAGAATTAGACCATGAGCATAACAAAAGGGCCTTGAACCTTATAATCTTCGGTTTGAAAGAGGGGTTAAATGAGGACACTTTAGCCATAGCCCAGACAGAATTACATAACAGATTAAAAATTGAAACGACATGTCTCACAGAAGCAATAAGGTTGGGGAAACTAACTGAGAATAAAGGAAGGTTGATCGAAATAAAGGTGAGCTCTACTGACCATAAGTATGACATACTTAGTAAAACCTCAAGTCTAAAGAACATGAATATTTATAAATGAAGATCTCATTCTAGAAGATCAAGCTGAATTGAGAAAGGAGGTTCAAAAGGTAAAGGAAGCTAGGAAGGAAGGAAAATCGGTAATAATCAGAAATAGAAAAGCCATTAATCGAGATAGAAACCAAAAAGATAATAATGAATAGAAATTCAACATGCTCCAAATTTTTTCTTGGAACTATCAGGTCTTTCCATGGAACAAAGACCCCAAGCTAAGTTGGATCTCGAACGATGTTGATATTATTTTTCTTGTTGAAACTTGAGAGCACGAATAATCTAAGGTCCCTAACATAGATGGCTTTACATTATGGTCTACCTGAAATAAGTGATCCTCCTGTAGAGGCATTGGGGGTATAGCTTGTTACATTAAGAAGAACATCTCTCCCCATGCTAGGACTTATAGAAACAACCCTTACAACCAATATAGTTGGATAGAAATTACTGACATTTATGATAAAAAGACCTACATAGCAATCTGTGATTTCCCCCCATCAATTTAAACTTCTATAAGAAAAAGAATCTAGATAAAAATAGTCCTTACAATGGTTTAGAGAATGATATTTCTAGCCTAACAAATGAAGGCAATATCCTTTTAATGGGTGATTGTAATTTTCAAACTTCAAGAAACCAGGCTATTCTTCTAAGCAATCATTCCAACCCTAATCCTCTTTGGTTAGAAGAATATCTTCATTTGGCTAGTTGGTACAAAAGGAGCTCTGAAGCCTTGGGGAGAATTTGTTTGGGTTAGAGCTAGTGAAGCTCTGTAGTGCTCAGGATCTCATAATTTTCAACGGTCTAAGGAAGTGGCACAATTCTAGCCAGATGACCTGCATCCATGGGCTTGGTAGCAGTGTGGTAGACTATGTTATCTCCGATCTCCCTCTATACAACAAAATAACAAATTTTTACATCTTAAATGACCATGAGCCTTACTCTGATCATAGGCCTTTACTTATAACTCTCAATTTTCTCAGGCATAGAGATCCCATAGAAGATAATCCTATAGCGAAAAGAAGTTAATCTTTGATAGAAATAAAAAAGATCTCTTTCTAAATGAATTAAAAACTAATTTTCTTCATTTATCTAGTATAGACAACATAGAAGATCTCTACCATAATTTTACTACAACCCTCTCATATTATATTAACAAGTTCTCAATTTAAGTTTCAAGTAATAAAAGAAATAACAAAACTAACCCATGGTATGACAAAGATTGTAAAAGTGCGAGGAGAGCAATTAAGGAAGCTGTTGATGAATCTCTTAAAATTGGCAAGATAAAAATATATAAATCCCTAACTAAAAGGAAAAAAAAGGAAGTATATTCGTAAAAGACAAGAGAATCTCTTACACCTATCTAAGGTAGTTCCTAATAAATTTTGGAGGTAGATTCTAACTAGGAAAACTAAAGATAATAATAAATTTGCTTTACATGACTGCAATTCCTATCTTAAAAGCTTTATGAATCTCCCAATGTCATGGATAACGTTGAAATCGTGCTCACAACAAAAGAAGTTTTCTCATTATAAGACATTGATTTTGGGGTTAATCACCTGGTTAATGGGAAAGCTAAGGACATTGAAGGTTACTAGGTAGAAATCTTAAAAATTGGAGGTCCTGTCCTCATCCCCCATATTCACAAGATTTTCAATCAAGAGGTTAAGCAAGGGTTCCCTAAACCATGGAATAAAAGCCTCATTATCCCTATTTTTAAAAGTGGGGATACAAATAACCCCTCTAATTATCTGACAATTATGATCAGCCCTCTCCTAGATAAGTTATATGGTATTATTTTGGAGAGGAAGTTGAGCATATGGCTTGAAAGTGAAGGTAAGCAGGCTAAAGGCCAAGTGGATTTTAGAAAGCAACACTCAACAGCAAACCACCTCGTTACATAGAGGATCATTGTGGAGGAATTTTGCAATGATAAATCCAATCTCTTTTGTTGCTTTGTGGACTTTAGAAAGGATTTCGATATGGTTCCGAGAAACAACCTTTGGAATAGATTAGAAGAGCTAAAGGTTCCTTTTGAGTTGAGAGCTACCACTATAAGGTTATATGAGAATGTAATTGCCAAGCTAAAGAGCAATGATGGGTGGTCAAAAGATATTAAGTGTAATATCGAAGTTAAACAAGGTTGCCCCCTCTCCCCTACCCTATTTGGCATTTACATCGACAAGCTAGAAGGTTGTTTAGAGGAAACAGGATGTGCATGCATGATATTAGCTAGGATAGTCATCATCCTTCTTCTCTACACTGACGATATTGTTCTTCTCCCAAGCTGCCTATCTGATCTTGATAAGAAATTTATACTTCTTAAGTATTTCTACTCTACCATTGGTATGATTGTTAACACTAACAAAGCAAAATTTATGATTATCAAATCCAAGAAGGACAATTACGCTAATTTTATGTATGACAATAGTAACTTGGAGGAAGTGTCTTCCTACAAGTACGTAGGAATTGATATTCATCACAAGCTCAACTGGAACTGTAGCATTGAGAAAAGGATTAATGGGGGATGAAAAGCTTATTTTGGTCTTGAAAATAATTGTAAAACAACAAACCTCGTAATGTGGGATAGAAAGAAGTTCCTCGTTGAAACTTTAGTCACTTCAGTTATCTTATATGGATGTGAGGTTTGGGGTTGTATCATCTCTAGAGAATCCTAGAGAAATATTGAGCAAATCCATAAGTGTTTTATAATGTATAACCTCAAAATAAAAGCAACACACCCTATCCTATTATCCTTATAGAAGTGGGTCTTCCCCTATTGAGAGCCTAGCTATGACTAGGCTTCTGTTGTACAATCACAAACTCAATAACATAGGAGACCATAGACTTCCTAAGCTAGCTTTAAGTTCCAGCCAAAACCACCTAAGGCTCAAACAAGGTTGGTATAAAGACACTAGGGCCTAGTTAAATCATTGGGAGATCGACGAGAATGTTGCATTGCAAAACATTAATAACATCAAAAATATTGTTACTTCTAAGTTCAAAGAAAAAATGTGGTGTGAGAAATATTTAGCAGCGAAAAGAAAATTAAGATATTATAAGGAACCCATCAACCCCACCCTAGAAGATCAAAAGTATCTCTCTGTTTTAACTAGCCTAAAGAAGAAAATTAATATAGCTAAGATTAGAACGAACTCTCATGAGCTCCATAGTGAAATGGGTCATTGGGCAGTTCCTAAAACACCATGGATGGAAAGGTTCTTCCATCTTTGTAAGAATATGATCATCGAGGATGAAAATCATTTCCTCTTAGAGTGCCCTGCGTACAACCACATTAGATCTCAGTTTCAAAATATTTGTTGCAATACTAACCTTTCTAGCCTTTTATGTTGTCAAAATTACAATGAGCTCGGGAGGCTTCTCTCCAAGCTTTTTGAGCATAGGAATAAAATCTTAAATCAAACTAAATAATTCATTTCCTTAGGTCTGATAGACCAAAGTTTGGTCTCAGTGGATGTTAACCATCATCATCAGTAAATTATAATTCCCTAATTAAATAAAAATATTTAAAATTAAATAAATTAATATTTTTTTGTCATACTTAAATAATACATTAAGGTCAAAGTTAAATAAACAAAAGTAGAATAAATGCGTGCCTATATATATATATATAGGAGAGAGAGCTAAATAAATTTATAATTAAATATTAAAATTCGAATGCATTAATAACTAAATAAATATTTATTTTAATTTAAATAAATATTTATTTATTTTTTATTTAAATAAATTTAATCTCTTTAAATAAATAATAAATTTAAACTAAAATAAATTTACACTAACTTATTTAAACCACTCTTTTTTAAGACCTAAATATCAAATTTGATATTTAGTAATTAGTAAATCATTATATGTTAAAAAATAAATACCAATAGATTAGGAAAAATTACCAACCTTAAGAAAAAAACTATGTTATTCACAATAGTTTTATATTTTTTACCAAAAATAAAATATTTGAATACAAGCTTATGTGATTCATGATGAATAAAGAAAAGTATTTTGGAAGAAATCAAATAAGAGAATTTTTTGGCAATTTTATATTTTTTACCAAAAATAAAATATCTGAATTCAAGCTTATGTGATCCATAATGAACAAAGAAAATTCTTTTGGTAGAAATCCAATACGAGAAATTTCTGGCCCATGCTTTTCAAACCAACCGGTGTGGCTCACACTGGTTGGTTTGAAATGCATCGGCCAAAAGTTTCTCTTATGTGATTTTACTGAAAGATTTTTTTTAATAAAACACTAAAAACAATATTACAACTTAAAACAAACACAAAAATAACTACGTTCTTATGTTATAAATCATGCCAAGCACGAGTCAAATAAAATTTTCTATAAAGAGAAGAAACTACATCATTTTCTACTTATATAATTATCATAAATATAATGTTAGTAAATAAATTATTAAATAAAAGAATGAACTATTTTATTTTAAATTAGTAAGTTTTTTAACTTTGCTAAATAGCTTATTATTATTATATTAGATATAACTATTCATAAATGTGATTAGCAACTTAATTACAATATGTGGTTAGAGAAACAAATTGTTCACCAAATTATTGGAGCTAAGATGAAATAAAAATAACAAATTAATTAGTTTTTAAAGGAAAAATATAACATTGAGTTATAATTGAGATAGTATTTATATTATTTAACTTTCACGGAAAGAAGTAACTTTTAAGAGTCTAACTTCATTCACTTTAGACATACTTTATATGGGTTTTCCTTAGTAAATATCCATATGTTGTAGTGGTTCAAACATATATAAAGAAAGTAGGAAACTTATCAAACCTACATAATGCTTTAGTGTTTTGTGGTGGCAGCCAACGTCTTTCTCATTAACAATACAACCAAGTGTGTATTTTGGGTGGAAAGTAACAAAATCTTAATAATGCACTAAATAGGGTTAATGAGTGACCACCATAAGGAATCTTGCTCATGATATAGTGAACTTGATCCAAAATTATAGAAATTGACGTAGATATTCCATTTCTATCACCTTCCTTATTAGTCCCTGCCATCTGGCAATGGCATGGGACTATAGTAATCAAAATTTTGAACTTAGTATTAGTTCAACTTTTTTTACACAAAATTTTTTTGTGGACAGTACATATTTTACATATTTTACACTGCATTCTATTTTCTAGTCTTATTTGGCCTCTTCCCAAGGTGGGGAGGCAAAACCATATCATATATTTATTTATTTTCTCGGCATATTTTGAAACTAGGTGCTTGGCATTTTGAAATTGGTGAACTAATGTAAGCATTAGTCAATAACATTAAATACTAGCTCATAAACAACCGCTATTGGGTATTAATATAAGTTGAAGTTCACATTAAATTATAGTTTAGAGATAGGTCGTGTCAAACCATGCCTGCCCCACCGTGTCAAAATTTCCCTGCCATGTCAAAATTGTAGTTTCCATGAGAGCAACCGACTTTACTTGCCTACCTTAAAATGAAAGGCAAGCAAAATTGAACATTCTTGCTGAACATTCTTGGGCTCTCTCTGCCTTGTGCCTCTGCAAAACTGTGCCTCTGTGAATCTGGAACATGACCAAGAACCTATGCCTTCGCGAGTGGAACATGAGCAACAACGTGTCTGACCTCTACCTCTGCAAGTTCTGGAACTCCTCTCTTTAGCGGAGTATGAGAGTTCTTTTGTCTAAGTAGTGTATGACGATACTTTTGTCCAACTGTGCCTTTGCAAAATCTAGAACAGGAGCAAGAACCTGTGCACCCAATTATTAGTAAAGCTATGTATGCATATTGATAGTATAAAGGTGCATAATAGAGAGCTAATTAAGATATGAATTAAATGCAATGGATAGAAAGAAACAACGCAAAAGGGGAGGAATCGGTGATTCAAGTGATTTTGTTTATCCAACGGTTGTTTCTTATGATTCAATTGCAAATTTTCATTCAATTTTTAGCAGATTCCAACAATTTCCATAAATTTACAAATTTATTTGCAAATTTTCATTCATTTTTTACTCTATAGCTTAGCTAAAATTTGATTTGATTGTTTTCAATGAAAACAAAAACTTAAAAAACAGACGTGAAGTTAACTACTAGTTATTCTTTAAGCAAACCGCTTCAGCCAGGAACAAATGGGGATAGTACTAGGATAGGATTTTTATCTTTGTTAATGAAGCTTTCACATGAGCTTTCACATCATTTAAGGAAGAAAACCACCAAAATTCATTTAAGGAAGCAAACTAGCTCTGGATTGATTGGATGATGAGTGTTGTATGGCACCTTGTCTAGCAGAATATGACCCATCTTGCTGAAATGACTTATTTGGCTCATCCAGAAGCCACCCCCCTTTCAACATGGTAAGGTTTCAAAACTATAATCAATTTTATTTTTGTATTCAATACCTGAGATTGGCTGGTGGAGATTGGCTGGTAAAATGACTGATCCATCTTGAACTAGGGTTACACTAGTTCCTCCCATCCATTAGTTGAATGCATAGTCTAAAGTCTGAGGGCACTGGACCAGAGCACAACAAAAAGAACAGGGCAAGCCAGCAATCCTGGTAAGAATCAGTGGTCATTGAAAAAACTGCTACATAGGTATATGAGACCAAGCATATGAGACCATCTCAGCCAGAATCTCCTTTATACAAACCTCTCTCTTTAAAAATTGTGCATTGAAATCAGTTAAGGAGCTCCACACAACTCATAATGAACTATACTAAATTGTACGTTCATGCAGATGAGCTATGGATAAGTTTCATCGTTGTTGTCTTATCTCTTTTTATCAAAAGGCTTATGATCATATTTATTTAAGATTGCATGTTCAAAGAATGCGTGGTTCAGTAAATAAATGCAAGGTTTAGTAAATACACACATTATGTCTAACGTTCAGGTGGTCCTTTCAACAATATTAATGGTGGAAGCGATGTCTGTAATTGAAAACCGGGGTGGTGGAAGCAATGTGTGGTGATGCAGGAGCATTCATCCCAAGGGAAATTATTGTAAATAGTAGACATAGGGGGTCATGCATTTATGGAATTAGTTTCCTAAGTTCCAAGTCAATTTAATATTTAGGCTTTTAAGTGTGATTTAATTAGATATTCTCAAAATAAATAAATGAGAACATAGGAGCTAGGGAGAGCTTTTAGGCATAAACAGAATGGATGTGGATCATTAAGTGATAAGGAGGATTTTCTATTTTAAAACAGAAAAAAAGATGGAATAAAGCCTCAAGAGGCTTTTTGTCATATGTATGCATTGCATGTAGAGTTTTAGAGCTTTTATTTGAGCGATTTTAGGATTTTTGTTGAGAAGTTGAAGGGATTGAACTTAGAATAGATCATTCTAAATTATTATAAAGCCTCAAAGACATTGAAGATGAGAGACAGAGAGTGAGAAAGGTGGGATTGAGAGTAGGCTTGAACAACAAGGCTGTAAGCCTTTGGCAATTTGTAAAGGGCCAAATGATCGAAATTCAGGCCAAAGTAGGAGGTTTTATGTAATTAGTGTGTATTTTGAATATAGTATTTGATTTTCTACAGTTATGCCATTATTGAGTTTGTGTGAGATTGAACTTGTGTGTTTAACGAATCAAAGGAAATTCGATCCTTTTGAAAAACTGGAATATTAATGTTTTAAGGGAATTGCGTTTTAGTCTCTGTGAAAGAAGTTTAATCTTACAGAATCTTATTAAAACTGTTTGATAAAGTCAACTGAATCAATTAAGTTCGATCTTCAATTGATAGTTACACAGGCAGGGAGAAAGTATTCTTGCCTTTCTGGGTTCGATTGGTCCATATATCCTGGGTAAGAGAAACGAAATTGATCCATGAGTTTGTAATGAATTGCATGTATTGATCTGTGGAATGGAGATTCGATGTTTTATATTACAGATTCAATTCAGGAGTGCGTTAAGGAGAATCCCGAATCGATTCTCATTTCTGTTATGAATTGTATGATGGAGCACTATTGTCATTAAATGTTAATGGTATTCTGCCTGCAAAATACGAATTAATTTGTGAATGAATTGTGGAATTCATATAATGTGGGTAAGAACTGGGGCGTGTTAAATTGTGTGAACCCTGGTGAATTCTATTGGACCGATGTTAGTCCTGGCATAGATTGACTTAAGGGTGAATCGAAGGTGTAGTTTGTCATCAAATGAGGCATTTGATTTAAACAAATTGATAAATTGTAATGTGACAATGCACAGAGGGAAGCATTGACATTATGTGAGATTGTAATGTGACAATGCACAGAGGGAAGCATTGACATTACTGTTGATCTTATTTGGAATTCAATGAAAAGACGATTTTAATTACTGAGTCCAGATTCATTTGAAGAAGTTTAAACAAGCAACCTGGAAAATTTATGACAAGCGTGCAGAGGCGATGAGGATGCATTGAAGCAGTAAAATGATGGCTAAAGGAGACGGTGGCAACAGAGCAAATTCCACGTTAAGAGTTACAAAAGCTGGAACAAATCTGAATCACTGGTATGTATAAGTGTCGAGAAGCCTGATTTGAATGTAGAATACTGTGATAGGGAGCAGATATATCATAGAGAAATTTGGTAGGAGTTGGGCAAGGTAGTAAATTTGATCAGATGTTGAAAGTACTATCGGAGAATGGTAAGTAACAAATGCATGGTTGTTGATTGTCTTTTTATCAAACCGATTCAGATGTTTAATAACAGAATCGATGTCCTTGGCGAATAGTGGCACAGTAATGGAATCTTAAACAATTATTGAAACCATGAACAGATATGATATGAGTGCATTCATTGAAAAGGGGTCGAACTGGGTTGCTAATATGGAATTCACAGGTTTTATAATTATTGGTTAAAATTTAATAAAGCTTTTACATGAATGATTTTGAATTGGCCATTAGGGGTGTTTGATTGGGCATTAACTGAGATGTATTTTGTACAGTGAACAGAGGAGATCCTGGTTATTGTAGGCTTGACCTGCATCAGGTGGTATCAGAGCGGGAATGCTTTGTTGAAGAAGTTTGTTTTTTGAATGAGTACAGTAGAGAACTAAAGTGTGTTTTTGAATGTGTGATGAATGATGAAAAGGAAGATTAGATTTTAAATTTGATATGCAGCATACAAAATTGCAAGTGAACGGGATTACAGAAGTGGAAAGAAGACAAGATCATGTAGGATCTTAGAGGTGAGATGATTTTTTGAGTTGAAATTTATGATTGAAGTTTATGGTTGCAGAGAAGATGATGGTAGTGATCCTGGCATTCAGCTAAAGGCTGAATAAGGAGGACAATTGCAGTGTCCTGAAGAAGAAGGTGAGTTGAAGAGATAGCCTGAAGCGAGCAGAGAGAGTGCTCAAGAGGTTCCAAAGGCAGTGAACCAGTATTTACCAAAAGGCTGAGTGAGGAGAGCTTGGTGAGGTAAGTGGCTGCAAGAGAGATTGTTGTTGCAGAGGCTAGTACAGCTCATGGTGAGTGAGAAACTCATGAGGAAGCAATCTACCAGAGGCAGAGGGAGTTTTTCTAGAGGAAGAAGAGGTTCAGAGAAATGCCACAGAGATGAGATGACTGCAGAAGTTCGAGGAAGAAAGATTGCAGAAATAAAAGTACAATTGCAGGTACTAGAAGAATGGCTACAAGAGCAGGAAAATCAGAAAGGAAAATGGATCTTTCCACTGAAGGGAAAGAGAGTGATTTGGCAACAATTGCAAAGGAAACTGAGGCAAATTGTGGTTGCCTTGTTGAAAAAGGGACTTAGAGTTCTTGTGCTAGAGATGAAATTTGAAGATTCCACATGTAGATCTGATCAAAGGGAAGTGTTGAAGGAAGCAGTCAAGACTAAAAAGTCTTGCAGTTTTAAAACTAACGAGTTGTGTATGTTTGTAGGTGTAGAGGAGGTTTCCATGGGTGAAATAGAAGAGAAGATCATTGATGATTTCTTGAGTTATTGGGTAAATCCAGATCAGCTGGATAATGTAAAACCGTGTATTTTTGTAGTTGACAATTGTGATGTGATTACAGGTTTTACTGAGGAGGATGTGCAATCTTGTGAAACTATTGCAGAAGATGTAGATCAGTCTGTAGCACGGATAAGTGAAGCAACAGTTGAGACTGTTGAACTTTGTGATTTTCAAACTAAAAGTTTGTGTGTGAATGCAGGGATGATATATGATGATGATCAATTTGTTATAAATGCTGATAATGACAAATTGTTTTTATTAAGTGATGGACAGATAACTGAGTTTATTGCAAGAGTTGAGAATCAGAATTATGTTCTGATAACAGATGAGGAGATGGTAACAACAGAAAGTATTGAAGATTGCACAGAAAGTTTCTCAAAAGAGATGGCAGGTTTATGGCATGAGTTAAGTGTTCTAGAGAAGAGACTAGAAGTACAGAGGATAAATATTCAGAATATAAAGACAGATATGAATGAAAATAAAGAGGTTCATTTTTATGAACCAGAATACACAGGAATTCTAAGAGAAGATGATGCTGAGGATAGATTGAGTCATAATCTCAAGAATGATTGGGACCAGTATACTGAAATACTGGCAATGGGAAGTAAGGCACTGATGCCTTATGATTTTTGTTCTAACAAGTGTTTTGTGAATGCAGGTATTGTTGTAGAACATTTGACTCAGTTGAGTAGTCAAATGAAGGGAGAAGAAATTTTCTGTTCCAGAAGACAAGAGGGTATGGATGATCGGGTGGCAGTCAGAACAGAAACAAGCATAGAAGCAAGAAGTCAGCGAGTGACAGTACAGACTGAGCAAGCCATCTTAGCTCAGCAGGCAGAAAGAAATCAGCATCTTGAAGAATTATTGGACAAGGAAATTGAATTAGTTAGAAGAATCATGTTGAAAGTGTCTCAGAGGAAGACATCAGCTGGGAAGAGAAGCAGCAGAATCAACGACAAGATGAAAACAGGGACAGATTGTGAAAGTGCAGCTAGTGGAGAAAGACAACATAAAATATGGAGACCTGGAGAAAAGCAGCAAGCAACGGCAGATGATGACTTGCAGAACAAAGTGTGGGATCTAGGAAAACCAAGACTAGAAGACACATGATCAGGAGATCATGAATATTTTCTACCTTGGAAGTCTGATGCAGGAGCATTCAGCCCAAGGGAAATTATTGTAAATAGTAGACATAGGGGGTCATGCATTTATGGAATAAGTTTCCTAAGTTCCAAGTCAATTTAATATTTATGTTTTTAAGTGTGATTTAATTAGATATTATCAAAATAAATAAATGAGAACATAGGAGCTAGGGAGAGCTTTTAGGCATAAAAGGAATGGATGTGGATCATTAAGTGATAAGGAGGCTTTTCTATTTTAAAACGGAAAAAAAGATGGAATAAAGCCTCAAGAGGCTTTTTGTCATATGTATGCATTGCATGTAGAGTTTTAGAGCTTTTATTTGAGTGATTTTAGGATTTTTGTTGAGAAGTTGAAGGGATTGAACTTAGAATCGATCATTCTAAATTATTATAAAGCCTCAAAGACATTGAAGATGAGAGACAGAGAGTGAGAAAGGTGGGATTGAGAGTAGGCTTGAACAGCAAGGCTGTAAGCCTTTAGCAATTTGTAAAGGGATAAATGATTGAAATTCAGGCCAAAGTAGGGAGTTTTATGTAATTAGTGTGTATTTTGAATACAATATTTGATTTTCTGCAGCTATGCCATTATTGAGTTTGCGTGAGATTGAACTTTTGTGTTTAATGAATCAAAGGAAATTCGATCCTTTTGAAATTCTGGAATATTAATGTTGTAAGGGAATCGCGTTTTAGTCTCTGCGAAAGAAGTTTAATCTTAGAGAATCTTATTAAAATTGTTTGATAAAGTCAACCGAATCAATTAAGTTCGATCTTCAATTGATAGTTACGCAGGCAGGGAGAAAGTATTCTCGCCTTTCTGGGTTCGATTGGTCCATATATCCTGGGTAAGAGAAACAAAATTGATCCATGAGTTTGTAATGAATCATGTATTGATCTGTGGAATGGAGGTTCGATGTTTTATATTACAGATTCAATTCAGGAGTGCATTAAGGAGAATCCTGGATCAATTCTCATTTCTGTTATGAATTGTATGATGGAGCGCTATTCTCATTAAATGTTAATGGTATTCTACCTGCAAAATATGAATTAATTTGTGAATGAATTGTGGAATTCATATAACGTGGGTAAGAACTGGGGCGTCTTAAATTGTGTGAACCCTAGTGAATTCTATTGGACCGATGTCAGTCCTGGCATAGATTGACTTAAGGGTAAATCGAAGGTGTAGTTTGTCATCAAATGAGGCATTTGATTTATACAAATTGATAAATTGTAATGTGAAAACGCATAGAGGGAAGCACTGACATTATGTCAGATTGTGTTGGGTAGGCATAGGACTGTTATTTCAAATATTGTTGATCTTATTTGGAATTCAATGAAAAAATGATTTTAATTGTTGAGTCCAAATTCATTTGAAGAAGTTTAAACAAGCAACCTAGAAAATTTATGACAAGCGTGCAGAGGCGATGAGGATGAATTGAAGCATTAAAATGATGGTTGAAGGATACGATGGCAACAGAGCAAATTCCACGTTAAGAGTTACAAAAGCTGGAACAAATCTGAATCACTAGTATGTATAACTGCCGAGAAGCCTGATTTGAATGCAGAATACTGTGATAGGGAACAGATATATCATAGAGAAATTTGGTAGGAGTTGGGCAAGGTAGTAAATTTGATCAGATGTTGAAAGTACTATCGGAGAATGGTAAGTAACAAATGCATGGTTGTTGATTGGGTTTTTATCAAACCGATTCAGATGTTTAATAACAAAATCGATGTCCTTGGTGAATAGTGGCGTAGTAATGGAATCTTAAACAATTATTGAAACCATGAACAGATATGAAATGAGTGCATTCACTGAAAAGGGGTCGAACTGGGTTGCTAATATGGAATTCACTGGTTCTATAATTATTGGTGAAAATTTAATAAATCTTTTACATGAATGATTTGGAATTGGCCATTAGGGGTGTTTGATTGGGCATTAACTGAGATGTATTTTGTACAGTGAACAGAGGAGATCTTGGGTATTGCAGGCTTGACCTGCATCATGTGGCTCCTCTTTTCGATGACTATCTGAATATGTGGCACTGGCCCGTAAAGTTTTGGCTGTGAACCTACAACTATCTCTGCACAAATCCTACTTGCTTGCTTTATCTATACACATGTAGGATCAAATTTTTATGCAAAAGTATATAGATGAATCGTGACATTGGGACTCGTATCTGTATTATACCCTCATTGGATTTATGGGATGGGAAAACTACTCTTTGTTTTATTGGGGCTGAGCTAATACGAAACTAGTATATATGCATATCGTGTTCTATCCTTACACACAATAATCTCTCATTATGCTACACTAGCTATGGGATAATTAGCGTAGGAGCAACTATAAGGAGCGATAGGGTTTCTTGTAAGTGGGTAGGCTAGTAATACTTGAAATAATAAGAATGATAGGGCTTAACCATATGCGCGTATAAGGATTAGGTGGGATGAATATGCTAGAATTAGACAGGGCTCTAATTATACACGAGTTCGTTCCCCCAACTCATTAGAGTGATGATGATCTCTTCATTCCGCTCATATTTCGGGGCATAGGAGGGCTAAAACCCACTAGACAGATTACCATTATGAATTTTTGCCATCAATCAACACCTGTCAAACACGAATCATAATTTTATCATAAGCCTATTTGTATTGATAGGGTGCTCGTGGCATCAGGAAGATATAGGAAAGCTAAAGGATCTATTTATGGGCAAGTGAGTTAAACAACTAGCTTTGGAAATAGAGTACAATATCTGCTTTTGTTACTATAGGTGTAGTTTGGCATTGCCCCTTTTTGGGCCAGTTCACAATCGAATTCATTCCCCAATACCAAATCCAATCAATCAAGGTAGGAAATCCCCAAAAGACAAAGCAAACCAACCAAGTCAATAACATACATCATGATCTGGAGGGGATGTCATGAAGCTATTGTGTACTAGAAGAATGCCTCTGCAAATATCAAAACGCATTTGCATTTTGAGGGGTAACGGGACCCAATAACGCAATTGAAGAATGATGCCACTAAATTGTTCATCATCTGGAAAACTATGATATTGAACTGTCCATCCAAAAAAGAAGTGTTGTTTGGTGATCCTCAATGAAATTTGAAACATAAAATCTATGAATCCTTGAAGGCTTTAGCTCTTGAAAATAGAACGAAAAATTGTGCAATGCTGCAACTCAATTTATGTTTTGTGCTCACGCTCTTTAAGATCTTCATCTATAATATTTTCTTTTAAATTTTCAAATCCCTATTTTCATTTTGCTCTGTCACCGAGGGAGTTTCTAGTATCAACATTGAGCGTGAACAGGGACATTGAATGTCATCCAATGCATGGTTGCTGCCAATATTAGCATCCAATCCAGTTTGTGCAATCTGAAATCTTCTGAAAGTCTCCTCTATTTGGCACCTCAAAGCACTGTACTTGCCTACTGTTTGCCCATTCCTTTCCCAGCTCCCAGCGCAAGGCAGGGACTAGCTTCCATGTAGCCCATCTTGTTTGTATTTGAATATACTAATGCACATGAACAAATATTAAGGGCATATCATGCCAAATAAAATATGTGCGTTCTTTTTTTTTGTTGAAGCAAGCATTGATTCTTCTATTTCATTAAATCAAAAGAAAAATTACATATTGTACAAAAAACCCGATCCTTTACAAGAAGTCGGGAAAAAGGAAATGCTACCAAAGATCAAGACCCCCCAAGCTACAATAGTGATCACCAAACTAATGAGAAATAAACACCAAAAGTCTACAAAAGTCCCCACTCACACTTCCTAGAGCCACCCTACCAGCAAAGACACCTCCAACTGCGCAAATTACACACACCATGAAAGAGGGAGAAAATGTGCCAAACTAGATGAAAGGACAGAGCCCACCTGGCCCCATGAAGAAAACATGCTTTGTCCCAACCGTTGATCCTGGATGCTAGATCCAACGACCAAAAATCATATCGCGCGGCCTAACACATAGCATGCGATAGCAAGCGGTTTTAAAGTCAACCTGCCACATGTTACAATCTCTTTGGAATCGATTTCAAAGTTGCAAAACCATAAACAGTTTATGAAACATGCGATCACCGTAAAACAAGCCATTCCATGGTTACCAAGCCCGAAAGCGGGAATGGGGAGAATTCCGGCTACTTAAAAAACAGACCACGCATTATGTTTATTCCTGCTATAGAACCGAACTCCAAAATTGTGCTTATTTGGGAAACCACCGTGCAACTTGTCTGCCAAAGAACTGGGCACCTCATTCAACTGACTCCAGGAAAAAATGAGACCAACACTTTCTTGCCTTTCTACCAAGTACACGCTGAAAGGAAAAACAAAGCTAACCGGAGAAATCAATTCATGCTAGTCAACCTGGCCCGATGTCTAAACACTTCTTTGTCTTCTATGGCTTGTTCTTTGTAGATAACCTTTAAATTGTTTTGAGATATCTCTTGCCACGTTTTCACCATTCTGCCGTCAGCATTATTCACCCCTTGATTAGCCAGAAGGTTCGCTAGTTTGTTGGCAGAGCAACGAACATGGTTGAAACTCACTGTGTGAAGCTTCTAGGGGTGAACGTGGATTCTTTGGTAGACCTAGATAAGTTTCCAGTTGGTGGAGACTTTCTCCGGCCGGGTACCACAATTGATTCTTTTCCTAGAGTTAATGGTAATCTCTTAGTCCGCTTCAACAATGACATTTGAGCCATGGTACTGGATTAGTAACTCAAGACATTGTTTGATAGCCATTAATTCTGCCATCTTATTTGTGGCTTTCCCCAAATGGTAGTGAAAGATGAAGATAATACTGCCCTTATCATCTCTTAAAACTCCTCCAAAACCAGTTTTTCCCAGGTTTCCTTTTGAAGCCCCGTCAATGTTGTATTTCAGATAGCCTTTTGGTGGTGGTTGCCAGAAATCCTTCTTTGTATCCATAGTTATGTTTGTTTTGATCAGTCCTTATGGAATTATACCTTTCATTCCGAGTTGACTGAGAATTTTTAGCTCAGTCTCAGAGGGGGGATTTTTAGGGAGATTGCAAACTGTGATACTGACTATTTCCCTAAGCTGTTTTAGGATCAGATCTAAAAGTCTTAGAGGAATAACCTTTTCATTCTTAAAAATCATTTTATTTCTTTCTTTCCAAAGATTCCAAATAATGAAGCTTGGTGTGAAGGCCCAGGCCATATTAAGGAACTCATTCTTCGAATAGTTACCTCTCCACTTGTTTAGGGTATTTGTGATACTATTTTTGTCCCTATCTGCCTTATGGAAAATGGTAGAGAAAGTATCCCACAACCAGGTGGTGTAAGAGCAACTGATAAGAATGCGCTCCATGGCCTCCTCCTGTTTTTCACGAAGCTAGCATCTGAAAGGCCCCATAATCCCCCTTTTCCTAATGTTTTCCAATGTTAAAATTTTCTTATGATGAACCAACCACATGAAAAGTTTGATCTTCGTCCAACCTTGATGTTTCCACAGGTGCTTCCAGGTATTTTCTGGAACCCTGGAATCAAGCTCAAGCAAAATACCTTTAGCTTCCTTGAGGCTAATGGTGCCTTTATTGTTATTGCCCCATCTCAATTGATTATGCCCCTCTGTTACTAAAATCATTTTTTATTTAAGCAATCTCCCAAGAGCCTCTGCTTTAGTGTTAATGAGGCTATCCTCTCTGCAATCAATTTTCCTCCAGCTTCTCCACTTATTGGAGTTCTGACCTAGATCCCAAAAGTCCTTAACTTTCTTTAACCCTTGGGAATTTGTTTCTTTCTTGAGGCTTAAAAGATCCTCTATTAATAGCGTTGATTCTTGTTGCCATTTGTCCTCCAAAAAGTGTGCAAGATCTCCTGCTCTGATTTCCCAAAAAATGTTTTTTTGAACGAGGCTTCTATTTTCCTAGGCTCTGTTCTAGATGTGAGATCCTTTTAAGTTTCCAGACATCCTTATGAGGTCATTAATGTGCCAAGAGTTGGCATATTTCTCTTTCCAGATGCTTTCCCACTGGGCTATAGGCTCTTGAACCCATCACCACCAAAGCTTGGCTCCAAGCACTTTACTGAGAATCTCTTGATCATCCAAGCCTAAACCCCCATGACTCTTGGGTTTACATATTTTTTCCCAAGAAACCAGGGCCCACTTCTTCTTTGTTTCTTCCTTGCCCCAGAGGAAATCTCTTTGTATACTCCTAAATAGCTCTAAAACCCCTTCGGGAGTTGGGAGGGCTGATAAC
Source organism: Pinus taeda (assembly GCA_000404065.3). Taxonomy (NCBI): domain Eukaryota; kingdom Viridiplantae; phylum Streptophyta; class Pinopsida; order Pinales; family Pinaceae; genus Pinus; species Pinus taeda. The sequence continues at coordinate 70,972 of APFE030921919.1, forward strand.
ATAAAAATCGGGATGGATTGTAAAACCACCTTTGTCAGAACCAACCTGCCTACCAAGTTCAAGACTCTGAATATCGAATTTTCGATTCTGTCCTACATCTTATTAAGCACTTGTTCCCAAGTACTCTTGTGCATAGGTATGGCTGTGAGAGGGACTCCCAAGTACTTTATGGGGAGGGAATCCCTTTGGAAGCCAAGAATTCTTGAGATATTTCTCTAAATAGCAATATTAGTGTTAAAGAAGAAGATTTTTTATTCAGAGAGATTGATTGCCATACCTGTAGCCATGGAAAATTCCTTCAGGATTTGATTGTAGGTTGAAGCTTCTTTGACAGTGGGGATTCCTTGCAGCATGGTGTCATCTACAAATTGTTGGTGAGTCAGGGCTTGACCATTCTTAGCTAACTGAAGACCTTTGATTTTGCCTAAATCCTTGGCATGCTTAATGGATCTACCAAGTCCTTCCATCATGAGAATAAAAAGAAAGGGTGAGAGTAGGTCTCCTTGCCTGAGGACTCTAGAAGGAATGAAAATCTCTGAGGGAGAGCCCTTCACCAAAGTAGAAAAGCTGGAAGAAGTCACCAAAGCCAAGACCCATCTGACCCAGTTTTGATCAAAACCAAAAGCACTGAGTACCTTCTTGATGTAAATCCAATTCACCTTATCATATGCTTTGGCAATATCTAATTGAATGATCATCCCTGCCTGCTTTTTACTAGTTAGCGAATGGACCACCTCATGGGCTTGAATAATGTTATTTAAAATTGATCTGCCCTCCACTTAACCTTCCTATTCCTTAGACACTAAGTAAGGAAGGAGAGGTCTTAGTCTATTAGCAACAACCTTGGATATTATCTTGTAAACTACATTGCATAAAGCTATGGGTCTGTACTTATTTTTCAGTTTGCGTTGAATCTTGTTTGGGGATCGAGGAGATGAAGGAGGTGTTGAGGGCTTTAAGGATGGCTTTGCTACACCTAGAATCCTCCACCACATTCAGAATATCCTGTTTGACAATATACCGACAAGATTTTAAGAAATCCACATTGAAGCCATCCGGGCCTAGTGCTTTGCAATTCTGCATGTCTTTGAGCACCTCGCTTACTTCCTCTTCAGTAACAGGTTTATTGAGATTAAGATTGTCCTCTCTAGACACCTACTTAGGGATCTGCCTTATAATTTCCTTGATGGAATGTTCCCTGTTTAGATGATTTTCCCGAGTGATGTTTTGGAAATTCCTAACAAGCACAGCTTCAATATTCTTATGAGTGTTGTGTAGCTCCCCATTCTTGTTATTTATCGAAGAGATTTTGTTGTGTGCTCTATTAGCCATTGTAGATCTATGGAAAAATCTTGTATTCCTCTCTCCTTCCTTCAGCCATTGAACTCTAGACTTTTGCCTCCAAAATATTTCCTCTTGTTTGCATAAATTTTCCCATTCTTGATGATGTTTGTTAGGCTGATCACTTTTGACTTTTTCAAAGCCATCTTGAATCAATGCCTAGTTGAGTTCCTAAATTTTGATTTCCAAAGATTTTTTTTCTCAAAGATGTTTCCGCGATCCTTCTTGTTCCATTCTTTGATCTTGAACTTGACATATTTTAGTCTTTTGTGAAGGAGGTACATTTGTGATCCTTGTAATTGCAAGTCTTCAGACCACCATTTGTCAATATTACTGATGAAATCTAGGTTGGAGAGCCAGATATTCTCGAATCGGAAGGGCCTATTTCTGGGAGAAACCATACCATTGATCTCCAGTTGAATCAACCAGTGATCTGACCCTCCAAAGGGAAGGATTTTTGTTGTTATTTCTTTGTTTGTAATCATCAGCTCCTCTAAAATCATGAACCTATCTAATTTATTGGCTACTTGCCTGGCCTCCTCTTTTGTTGTTCCAAGTGAAAAAGCCATTTCTCAATTTTGAATCAACCAGTTTCATATCCTCTGTAAATGATTGAAATAGTAAAGAGTCTTTAGCTAGCACTATGGTTACTCCTTGTTTTTCCAAAAGAGATTTGATCATATTGAAATAACCTCCCAAGATCCAAGGAATCCCATCCTGTCTATTCCTCAGCTCTAATAGGAAGTTTATCAATTTGAGTTTGTCATCTATTTTTTGAGGGCCATAAACATTTGTAACCAGGAAGGTTTCCAAAACTTGCACTGGTTGCATGACCACTGATAAGTAATTTATGGATGCTTTTGCATCTATTATGCTGATTTTTTGGGGATTCCAAAGAGTTAGAATACTCCTCATTGTGCTTTTAGCTTTAACTTCCAAAAAATCAAATATGTTGAGCCATTTGACGTGAATTTGTTTAATTCTCTAAATGGAACATTTGGTTTCCTGGATGAAGATTATATCCGGTATTTCTTGATTCTTTCTATAACTGGGGATTCTTTGTTTTCTTTTACTACCTAGACCTCTAATATTCCAGGATGTGAACTTCATAATTCAAGATTTGTAAAGGAGTAACTGGTTAGGTCTTTCATCCTACCTGAGTCTATCATTAACTTTCCACACTTCGTCAAGATTTCCTTCTGCTTTTTTTTGCCCCTTTTCTTTCTTGCATTTCTGGTAGCTAATCCTGGAGTTGATTTAATTTTTTTCACACCTTGTACTCCTACTTATCAATGGTTTTTCCTTTGTCTAACCATTTTTTCTGAGTTTTCCATAAAAAAAACTGTTGAATTATGTTGCAATCTTCTTGCGTAAGTGAATCTAACCCTCCCGTGGTTCCCTACATCAAGAACCCTTCCAGATCTAGGTGTTCCTTTTCTAAAATTTCTTGAAGTTCATGGTCCTCCAGATTTGTTTCACTCTGGGTCATTTCCTAATCCATCTCTAGGTATATTTCACTCATCATAATTTCTTTCTTATTACCAATTTCTTGTGTTGGGTTGCAGTATTCTTCCTTTTCCTTTCATTAGGGTTGTCCTCCATAGTTTGATCTTCATTTGCCACTTCTTCATTCTCTTCTAGTTCTTGATACCTATTTTGACTATCCTTTTGCCCCTCATTACAAAGATGTTTTGGTCCTTTTTTGCCTCATTTTCCTCTACTTACCACTTTCTGGAAGCTCTTTGTGTCCTTCATTGCATTTTGTTTTCTTCTATTATCTACTCTGCTAAGAGGTAAATCTCTGAACAAGTGTCCATGTTCATGGCATTTACGACATCTGAACGGGATATGCTCATAGTCCATTGTTTGCACCCAATCCTCATCAAAAACTTCCAAGATGACTTTATACGGAAGGGCTCCTGATAAATCCATTTCTACACAGATTATTGCATAGGAAGTATATTTGCCCCTTCTAGTGGCTTCCAAAGCTTTGATAAAACGACCTAGTTTGTTGCCTACGGCAGCAAGTAATTTAGTTTGCCAGTAATCAAAAGGTAGTGAATAGAGCCTTACCCATATAGGTACCGAAGTGAAAGTGTGTTTCTCTGGCACAAAGTTCATCATGCAGGGCCCCATATAGAGGCCAACTGCTACATAAAAGTAGGGTCCTCCTTCGAATATTTTGTCTTTGTCTTCGATACTTGTGAATACCACGGTGAAGAATCCCTTTGACCCTAGATGTAGATCTATGCTGCCTTTGGGTTTCCAGTGGTACTTGATCCACATCTGTAAAGCCTTTTCCATGGGCCATTTTCCCATGAATTTGCAGATAATAGCATAAGTCGCCATGTGTTCCTTGTGTGCCTGTAGTGCAAGATCGTTTAGCACTACTCTAGGAGTAGTCTCCGTTTTGGGTCTGTATGGTCCCTTTTGTTTATTATCCCTTGTTCTCTGGCTTTTGTCTTCTTCCTCCTTGTCTTTAGTGCTAACATATTTCTTGGGCCTGACCCCATTTGTCTCCTTTTCATTATTATTTTTTTCATCTTCCCCAGAACCTCTTACATTACCCAGTGAGGATTTGCCTCTACTGGCTACCACCTCCTTGTGGGAGGGAGTGGAGCTCCATCCTCTGCGGCCCTCCATTAGGAGCAAACACTGAAACTCTTAGAAACCCTGGCTGCACATTTTCTCCCACGTTATCCTAATTAAAAATAAAATATGTGCCTTCATTTAAGAGACATCCTTTTCATATTTTCTGAATATGATGTAAAATATCAACTTTAAGCACCTTCCATGCTACATAAAACTCAAATCCTCACAAGATTTTATCAAACGGAAGGTTCAACTTGTAAGAAATTTGAGGCGAAAATAAACTTCAAAACCTTAAGGCCTAATACCACTCAATTTCAACAAAGCTGGAAGAACACAAGAGGTGTCAAATGGTTTGAAATTCTTTTAATAAAAGAGAAATCAGGCTATGGTGCCCCTAAATATTTTTTACCATTTTTTAATGTATATGTCGTCGTTGTCCCAAATACCATGTTGCAATGATTTTTTTTTTTTTTGGTGTCAAAGGGGATGTCCATATGGCCTTCATCCTATAAATCCAAGCTTGTTCTTTGAAATTGAGAAACCATATTTTGTTTCATCTTATTTTCAATGTTTTTTTAGCCATCAATAAGGCATATCTAATTTTATTTTATGAGTTTATTTTTTTTATTACATCAATTTTGTGATGATCGCTACAACCATGCAAATCAAGTTTCGTGAAAATATTGAATCGGACAATTCCTTAGAATATATAATGAATTAAAACATGGGATATAAATACCTCATTTTACAAGTAAACAAAGGGAAAATAATATAGGAATAATGAAGATAGGGAAAATTTGAAGGATAGAAATTTATCTTGAAGTTTAAGAACATTGGTGAATCTTTCGAGTCTCTAATATGAAAATTATAAAATGTTTGATGGCAGTTTTGTAAAATTAAGGAAATTTTTAATGATTTCAAATTGTCTCAATAAAATATTTGCAACTTTTAAGGTAAAATAATTGTATACTATAAAATTTAGGTGAATAATTTTTAGAAAATATAGAAATTGATAAATCTTTTCTTTTTTAAAAAACATGAGAAAATTAGCCCACTTACAAATATTAACCCCTAAAATTTTCTCCAATTGAAAATGAAAAATAAAAAGAAAATAAAAATAAGTAACAAACTATAAAAAAATAAAAAATAAGCATATAATGACTAGAAAAAGTTAGTCATGGATGAAAAAGAGGCCAACCCAAAATCCAAGAGCAACATGCTTTACTAAATCTGATATCTAGTGCTACCGGGGAACATAGAGACCCATAAAATGTATGACGAAGAGAAAGTAATGGTCATTAATTAGGGACTAGATCCTCACAAACCCCATGACTAAATGGGCTTACCATTCACTTTTATCACACATGCTAGAATATTATGAAGTTGGAATATCATGAAGTTTGATTTATGTTTAATGCTAACATGGAAAGGAAGAAATCCAAAAATATAAGAGAGCACTTGTTCCTACTTTCTTGCATCAAATTCCAAGGAATCAAATGTTGTCGTTCTCTAGGTTTTAGCCAATAATTCTATGCAATGTATCATATAAAATATTAACAAGAATTATATCCAACTATTTAAATATTATCCTTCTTATAATATACTTTGAAACTTCCCTAGATGTGGGTGCTAACTGAGATGGGACAGGCGAAGGGGGATGGCCACATGCCGGCCAATGGCCATCACATGGCAGCCGAAGACAATACAGCTATTGATTGCAGATGGTATAAGGTGGAATGGCAGGGGTTAGTTAATTCTCCGCGAGGTAATTCGGCTCAGGCGACAGCAACAGTTATGGCGGGTGAGCTCCAATGCAAGGCTGGTGAAGTCATAAGGGATATCATAGTATATGAACAGAGAATGTTGGTGGTAATGCAGTTTCTTGGCCTCTCCGTCTCTGTCGAGATATCTTCTCCATCTGTTTGGTTCATCCCTTAGTCGGCTTTGGTTGCAGGGGGTCTCGTTGCAGGGGGTCGGGATTACTCTGTGGTCTGTTGGAATTTCTTTCCCTTGCCTCCTGCGAGAATGGTGAGACCTCGACAGTGTCTGCTTAGCCCCAGAGGCACTTCCAGAGGGGTAATCTCGCACAATCATGAAGCGAACAATGTTGTCCATTGCTGCCACTGCAACATTGCTCGCTCCACTAGCGCTAACCCCCCTCCATTCCAGCCAATTCATGGATGCAGGGGCTTGGAGCTCGAATGCCTTACCTGCCTTTGGCTCGGCTATCTTCAATTTCAGCAGTGCCATGAACAATCAGCGGATCAGCGCGAATGTCTCAGTCTTGTTCATCGAAAATGCCCGTGAAGAGGAGGACGCCCTGGATGAACAGGGGTAGAGGACGACTGACAATCAGAAGCATGAAGCATAGGCCCCTGAAGCTTATAAGGAGTAGAAGGTTAAAGGTGAGGCCTCTGATCCAGAAAACACAGAGCAACGCAAGCAGGAACAGAGGGCAGGAACTGGCGGGGAGGAAGACACCTTTCCCATCGCTGCTGAAAGAGAAGCCTATGGTTGGTGCTGGGTAGAGGAAGTGAAAATTGACGATTGATGACGCCCACGCACAAGGTTCCTATGGCTTTTTGTTTGGTCTTTTGGTGTCTTCTGCTGTTTGTTTTTTGACTCAGTTATAGTAACAATGCTTCTGCTCTCTTTCGTGCCCTGGTTCAATGTCTTTGTTCCTGTATTTTGTGTCAATGATTGGGGTAAGGTCAATCTCCCCTGCAAGGGATGAAATGGTTGGTGCCCCTGGGTGGGCGTGCTCTTATGGAAGTCTGGCTCTTGTGTCTGGCGCCCCTGCGTGGGCTAGTTTTTTGGATGCCTCAACTGCTCTCGGGTGACATACCCAGAGCCTAATTCTCTCTTGTTTCACCATGATGTATTTTTTGACTCCTGTACATAATACAATAGTTTAGTCTTTTACCGAGAAAAAAAAAATATACTTTGAAAATTGACAATTCATTCCCCAAAAAAATCATATACAATATTCTCTTAGTCCAAGAAGCATGAAGTTCTCCTAGAAGTAAAGAAAAAGAAATGACATTCTAGTAGAAGTCATAAAGGAAAAGAAATTATTATAGATATGGATATGGCTAATGCATTTTTCCATCACATGTCATTGTTTTAAGTGCTAAAAAGGTTTTGTTTTCCATTTTCATTCATAAAATAGATCGATATATTCATTGGGTTCCTTAGGCAACCCCATGGTCAATGGTAGAGTTTCCCCTTTCTTCCAAAGTAGGCAAGGATCGAGGTAGGGTTCACCTCTTTCCCCTTTTTTTTATGTAATGTATTATTACACTAGATTACCTAAGTAGAATACAAGAATAATAAATATAAATTAAGAATTTGTGAGGTACATCCATTGCTTAAGGGATGAAAGAAGTCAATCAATCTTAGTTCATATATGATATGCTTATTTTGGGTGGAAAACCAATTATCGTTAATGAATGATCTAAAGGGGTGTTACATTATTTTATGAATGCTTCATGAGGTTGAATCAATAAGGGGAAAACAAACATATATATAGGTCGAACAATGCTCCTCAATTCACGAATGCGATTATCATGATCCTTTAGTTTCCATGTGTCTTACTAGTTTTCATTTAAACATTTGGAGATATGAATCATGCTTATATCATAAATAGTTTGTTTGGAAAATCAAAATTCATAAAATTCATAAGAAAATCCAACAATGTGGAGTTGCTCAAACTAATAGGAAGAGTGATGTTGACAAAATCCATCCTTTTCTCATTCCCTTTGTTTTGATATTATATTATTTTAACTCTAATTGGGGTTCTGAAAATTATTAGGAGTGAATGTTTCTATGGTGAGAAAGTAAAAGTAAATCTAATACATTCCATCTCATTAACCGAAGCACAATAAAAACATCACTAGATTAAGATAGAATTGTAAAAAATGAATCTTCTCTATTAAATTTGGTAATGGGAGAAAAATTACTATGGGTATTAGTGATTTGTAATATTAATGGCCTTATATATTACAACAATAATGTTGAAATTCCTAAGGGTCTCAACTTTAATTATCAATACGAGGTTCATACAAACTTAAGAGGGGTCAACACTATGTGTGCAACATGAAATTTGTTCTTCCTTCGATGATATGTTGCAACTGAAAGCAACTAAAATGAAATTAGTTTGTATAGAGAACAAATTTATGACTTGTCTTAATTGAAATTTTATGGTGAGGGTGATGTAACTAAAACTGAGATTTTCTTTCAATTTTTCAAGTTTTGTGAATCTCATGAAATCGAAGATGAAGATATTACTTGTGTGATTTTCTTCCTCGTCCTTGAAGTTTGAGCTAATGGATGGTTTCATACCCTAACATTTTCTTTCATCCATTCATTCGATTAATTCCTTAAGGAGATTCATCAGGCTTTTGATAGGTATGATTAACACTATATTCTTATAAGGATTAATCAACTATGAATGTATCCTAATGAATCAATTAAGTATTTTTGTAGTGGATTCCTTCACTTATGTTATGATTTCCCAAGAGAAGATATGGATTTATATTTCCTAAAAGGAAGCTTGAAAGTTTGGTTCAAGTATCTTTACATGGTGTGTTTAAACCCCCAGAGGATCTTATTCTCCCAAATTTTGTAAATCATGAGACACTCTGATTTCAGAGGAGGAACATACTACTCCTTTTGTTCCTTGTCCTCCTCATTTTCTAGTACCAGTCATGGTGCCTCTATGTATTAATGATCAAGTTAGGAGATTTGAAAATTAAATTCATAATCCATCTTCTCAACCTTCATCCACTTCCCATGACTTGATATGATTGAGGATAATTTGGAATGGTTCATAGAACCTAAGGTGAAGGTTAGTCTCATGATCTATCAAGAAGATAATAATACTCATAACTCTAGTGTTGAATCTAATTTGGATTCTTTCCATCCTCTATCATCTCTTTCTCATGATCCATTTCCCCTTGATTTTCTTGATCAATGTCTTCCAAATACAAACAGTGATCAAGTGCACGGTAGTCTCATTTCATAGGTACAGGAGCAGGAAGGTGAAGATTCTTTTGATCTCTCTTCTCTTTTGCAAAGTCTACTATGCCAAGCTAATGTTTGGCATTCATTCTCAGATGATTTAGAATTAAATAATTCTCGTATTCAATCAAATGAAACTAGTTCTTTTAATCAATCTAAAATCTTGGGAAACCACTATTCTGACTCTATTTTTATACATAATGAATTCCCAAGTGCATCAAGTGATCTTTTGATTTCTATAGAAGATTTTGATTCGAAATATTGAGATCTAGAATATTATTCGATCAAAGAAGATATTCCTATGGAAACTCCCTCTTCGCCTCACTATCACTTGTGCTATGTTGTTTGTAATGTAGTAACTTGTGAAGAAGATTCCGTATTCTCTTCAAGTTCATCATTTAATCAATTGAATTTCAAATTGACACTAGGTAGTGAGGTTATCCATGATAAACAAAAATGTAATCAAATATCAATTCCATTCCTTTTCATTTCCAGTCTTGCATGATGAAAATTCTTTAATTCGCGTTACAATCAATTAATATAAAAAAATATTTAAATAATTAAAAATTTAATTTAATTTTCAAAATATTAACTTATAATAAAATTATTATATTGTTTTTTCCATTTAATTTGTTAAAAATATATTTGAATAAAAAAATTTAGCAATATTACAATTACAATATTTACCATTTTTGTTATCATATATCTCATCACATTGTCGCTAACAAAGAATTGCATCTAGATAGAAGAGATAATAACCATACTGTTCAACCTCCTAAAATAATCCAAATTAATTTACAATATATATTTAGTATATAAATAATTAAAAAACAACATTTAAATAATTAGAAATTTATTTTAGTTTATGTATTGGTTAAAATATATGTTATAATTTAAAAAAATTGATAAGTAAATGTATTATAACCGGTAAAAGATTATTTATTTATATAATTTTTCTTACTATCAAACGACTTCAAAAGACTGCCTTAACGTACATCAACCAATAATAAAATAATAAAAACAAATAATTAACCAAGATACAAGCTAGCAGATATACCATGACGAGCATGGTGAAAAAACTAATTTTAAAATATACCATTACGAGGATGGTAAAACAACTGAATGAAAACATAAATTGAGTGTTGGAGGGAGAAGATAGTGACAAATTCTGGATTTTATGACACTCACTGTTATAATAATGTGGACCTTATATAAGGGCTCTTAAGATTAATAATATTTAAAAATAAGATATTAATATTTTTTCCAGATTTAAAAATGGAAAACTTCAAATTTACTATAATTTTTAATAAAATGTGATATTTATTTATTATTATTTTTTTAAGTTTGGTATTCTTGTCTATTACATATTTGCTATTTGGGAAAGGTAGTCTAAGATTTGAATGCAAGACTTCCGGTTTGGTGAGATTTCATTTCTACATCTACTGCCACTTGAACTACCCCATAAAAACTATTTATTCATTATTTTAAATGATTAAAATTTATAAATCATGAGCCAAAAATTATCTATCAATAAACCACATAAAGCATCCATGAGTGGGGAACTTCTGTACTGAAACTGAAATCAGATTTTTTGGATTGAAATCAAACACATTATAGAATGGGCATCTCTTCCATTCTTTCTCTCTGCATAGAGGTGGAATCGCTAACACCAAGTCAAACAACACGAAGCACATATGATATAATTACCATTCTCTCCTCTGCAGAGAGGAGCAATTGGTAAAATCATATGATATAACACGAAATACATCAGAAAACATTTTATCTATAAAGTAGAGACATGAGGAATATTGGATTAAAATGTCTATGGACCGTTGTGGTTTTGTGTGTAGATGTAATCAGTATGTGCAACTAATGTACGCCGATTCAAACACTCTTCTGCATTCTCATTCTTCTCGCACCCCTTTTCACCGCCTGTTCTTTGCACGGCCTCGGCCTCTTCCCCGGTATGGAATAACTGTAACAACGCGAAGACAAAGTCAATGCAATGCAACTAGAAAATGGAGGAAACAACGAAGTAACCAAATATATATTCATCATTATCATGTTTCTGTATATAAAAGCTTACAGCTTCGCTGATTGGCAATTCCTTGGTAAACAACTCCGAGCTTACGATAGAGTTTTTCCTGTGATCTGCATAAGACCCAGACATAAAAACAGCGTTTATATTTCTATGACATTCTCGCTATTCTTAAAAATTTGCACTTAAATCATGCAGATTTTTGTTATTCCAGCGAGCGAACTTGTGTCAACTTAGAATTAAAACAAAACAAAATATATGTTATTAGTTTGTAAATAATTGAATTTGGATGGTGATTGCTGTTAAAGCATTTTTAGATGTTAAATTACTAATCTCGCCAATATTAAAATAATAACAATAATTATGAAAGCCTCGGTATGAAAATGTAGAGATAAGAAAAAAACTATACCTCTTTCATTCTTAGATATCACTAATTCACTCCCTCCCTTTATTCATATTATTTTTTAATTTTATTATAATGTAACCTCACCAATACCTAACTGAAATAATAATAGTAATTATAAAATCCCCACTATGAAAATGCATAGAGAATTAAGGAAATATACCTCTTTCAAGTGGACGGATCGCCCTAACATTTACCAGAAGCATAATGGCACATATCAGGAAAAGCCAGAAATGTAAACTTCGGCTGTACATCTTCACCTGTTCTTCCTGATACGGAATACCAAACTGTGCGACCTAGAGCAGCTGGAAGGTTGTGTTAGTACAGAATTTCTATGATCTGTAGTTCAAGCAAGAGATCACAGGAATAATGATGTCCCAACTTTTGAGAATTAATTGGTGGAGCTGACTACCTGAACATAGTTTGCTTTGCAGGGATGTTGCTGATTGAGTTGATACAAATGTGAATGAATATATAGACCCAATATCTTGATGGAGAGGAAAAGTCAATCACGTATCTAACGGATGAGTAAGTATGAATCCGGATCAGTACAAAAGAATTTCTTATAAATCTAGAAGCGCGTGATTAGTGGACCCTACGGACGTCTCTTGTCAAGTAGTGGCTAAAATAAGTCAGACAAAGACGCTGGTGTCGGCCGTAACCAGTAGTTCTCGAAGCTTCTCATTGGAGACTTCGGTTCTTTCAACTAGAAGCTGTGCGTCCGCCGACTTTACGCTTATTTTTCACGTCAGCGGCCATATCATACTTACATAGAGTTGGCAAAAATGTGTATTATTTTTCACGTTTTCGGCCATATCATCCTTACATAGAGTTGGCAAACAATGTGTATCTCACCCATATCATCCTATCTCAGCCATATGATCGGTGCAGAAGGGCGTTAATAATTAGCTGTCTTTAATAAAAATATGGAGTTAATGACCTGTCACTTTATAAAAGAATAAAACAATGGATATCTTCATATGGATAAGCATTGCTCCAAGGAGTAGGGAATAAAATAAAATGTTTTCCTGTCATTGAAAGGGTACAAAGATTTCTGAAGGCTTTATTTAGTGAGGGGGGTTTTCCTTCTGAAGAACAGGTTGGTAGCGTCCCAATGAAGAGAGTCCAACTTGCTAGTTTCAATCGCTCGAAATCATGGATTGGATTGGATTCTATATATTTTTGGCATAAAAACATACATGTTAAGCTAGATCTATGTGAATCCATTTGGCTAAAATTTCCATCATTGAGATGTTTGGATTTTGGAAATGATCCGGTTGGTTCTAATATGTTTATGTTTTCTTCTCATGCCACATTTACTTTATAGTATATGTTTGGAGATTCCTCTTGTGCATGGTGTTGAAGAAGGGAGTGTTCCTAAGCATCTACCACATGATACATTTAGCATTATTCTTGCCTTAAACATTTTATGGCTCTATCATAATTCACTTGCTTATCCTTGATATAACCTTTTATGGCTCTATCATAATTCACTTTCTTGGATGAATGCATGGCTTCTCAACATCCACCACATCATACATCTACCATTACTCTTGCCTTAAACTTTTCATGGCTCTATCATAATTCAATTTCTTACCCTTGACATAACCTTTCATGGCTCTATCATAATTCACATGCTTGGATGAATGCATGGCTTCTCAGCATCCACCACATCATACATCTAGCATTACTCTTGCCCTAAACTTTTCATGGCTCTATCGTAATTCACTTGTTTACCCTTGATATAACTTTTCATGGCTCTATCATAATTCACTTGCTTGGATGAATGCAAGGCTTCTCAGTGTCCACCACATCATACATCTGGCATTACTCTTGCCTTAAACTGTTCATGGCTCTATCATAATTCAATTTCTTACCCTTGACATAACCTTTCATGGCTCTATCATAATTCACATGCTTGGATGAATGCATGGCTTCTCAGCATCCACCACATCATACATCTAGCATTACTCTTGCCCTAAACTTTTCATGGCTCTATCGTAATTCACTTGTTTACCCTTGATATAACTTTTCATGGCTCTATCATAATTCACTTGCTTGGATGAATGCAAGGCTTCTCAGTGTCCACCACATCATACATCTGGCATTACTCTTGCCTTAAACTGTTCATGGCTCTATCATAATTCAATTTCTTACCCTTGACATAACCTTTCATGGCTCTATCATAATTCACATGCTTGGATGAATGCATGGCTTCTCAGCATCCACCACATCATACATCTAGCATTACTCTTGCCTTAAACTTTTCATGGCTCTATCATAATTCACTTGTTTACCCTTGATATAACTTTTCATGGCTCTATCATAATTCACTTGCTTACCCTTGATATAACTTTTCATGGCTCTATCATAATTCCCTTTCTTGGATGAATGCATGGCTTCTTGGAGTGCCTCTTTCTCTTTGAATTTAAATAGTTGCTCCTTGAGGCTCTTTGTGGATGAGATACTCATCTTGTGTCTAATCATTAGAGATGCAACATTATTGGGTTAGATTTGGAGGAAAATGTATTCCTATCTTGCCAATGCATTTAAAAGGTATTTATTCATAATTCAGAGGTTGTGGCCCAATGTAATATTTGATATTTGTTTAGAGTTTTCATTAACTAATTTGTCCATGCAAATGTGATTTTTTATATGAACATGTTGGGTGTCTATTTGTTAAGTTCTTATTATAACTCTGTAAGTAAGTACATAGGTTGCTATGTACAAAGACCATCTTTTGATCTAGAATGGATCTTAACCCATGAGTGTTATGAGAGTAAGCACCTACAATTTTAATCAAGCAAGTTATAAATGTGAACAAAAAATTTATACCAAAGAAAATTTACAATTTCGATAAGAAAAATGTGAGAAGAAAAAGTGGATTAATTAAAAGATTAAAAAAATAATAAGATACAAGTTTGAGGAAGGTGAAATGAAGGTCGCTGTTGTTAGTCTTCCCATACACACCAACTCTCTTTATTTCTTCTTAGTCCTTGCCTCACTAGGGACTATAGAACTCACATCATAGTCAAAGTCCATTGAATTTTGATTATTTTGCTCAGTTTTTGTAACTTTAACCAAATTTTTCAAGAAAATGTTGAATATTCGGTATTTTTGCATAAATTCAAAAAAAAAAATCTAATTTATGGAAATATTATTTCTAATTTTCCATTGGATAATCGGGCCTTCATGTGATATAATTCCCTTGGTGGAGGGTGTTTTATTTTCGACATTTGTCATTTTGTGAAATATAATTTAAAAATTAAAAAAAGGCAAATTTTTTGAG
>APFE030921925.1:0-32719 GCA_000404065.3 Pinus taeda
TCAGATTCATTTCTTCTTTATCTAGGGTTTGTTCTTGGAGTATATCCTCTTCTTTTGAAATTTCTTGTTCCTTTTCTTCCTCCTCTTCGCAATCTATGTAGAATAATTTCTTCTCAGCACACTTATGACCTTTAGTGTGTTTGTTATCACAACTGTAACAAAGCCATTTTGCTCTTTTTTCTTCCAATTGTTGTGGTGTCAACCTTGTAGGTTGTGGAAGGCCAGGGGCAACAACACTTCCATCTTTATAGTTGTGAGTGGTAGGATTCCTAGTTGCCATAATTTTTCTTTCCATTTTTCTTGCTAACCTGAATGCCTTCTCTAATGAATCAGGTTCCCAAAGGCAAACCTCATGTTGGATAATTCCTTTAAAGTCCCTATGAACCCATCAATCCTCTGCTCCTCTGGAATATCTTTTACCCTTATGTTCAATTTTTGTAAGTCCTCAATGTGCTCCATCATTGAACCCTTTTGTTTGAGATTTATCAATTGGCTAAAAAAGGTGTTGATTTTTGTATCCTCATAATGTGCTATCATTTCTTCTGTAAAAATTGCCCAAGTGAAAATTTGTATACGAGAGAAAAGCCATCAATACCATACAAACTGATTTGGTTCCAAATATAAAGTTGCAATACGTACCTTTTGTGTGTTTTACACATTATGGAGATCAAAAAATTACTCCATCTGTAGTATCCATGTTCCGAGATCCTTGCCATCAAACTTCCTCATATCGATTTTTGGAACATGGTGGGTCTTGAATCCAATGTTAGAGTCTATGAAATCATGATTAACATTTCTTTTGTTCTAATCATGAGTTTCCTTTACTACCCTTTCACCATTAGTGACCATTTCTTGTAGCAACTTATTCAAATTTATCTTCAATTCTTCTATCTTATCATCCATGCCATTCATCTTAGCGTCCATGCCATTCATCTTAGCTCCCATGCCATCCATCTTAGCTTCCACGCCATCCATCTTCACATGCATTCCATTCATATTAGCTTCCACACCATCCATCTTAACTTGCATGCCATTCATATTAGCTTCCACGCCATTCATCTTGGCTTCATTTACCTTTAGTGAGAGTGAAATTTGTTGTACTTGGCCTTGCAATTTTGATATATCATGTTGCATTTCTTCCTATTCTTCACGAGTCATGCTAGAGCTTTCAAGTCGCTTACTAGGTGTTTCCATTTTCTTTCTTTGGGGCATTAATTAATGCTAATAATTCTTCACTATTCCCTTTGAATTCCTTCAAACTAATTTTTCAAACCAATCTTATGCAAAATTTAAAAAAAAAAAACTATACACCCTTTTTTTCACTTTGTAAGAGCTCAATATTGAATCTGTTGTATCTCTGTAACTGTGGATCTAGTATATCTGAAATCTCATCCTTCGGTAGCCCTTTGAGTCATATTTCTAACCCCACAAGTCTGATCAAGATTGGATTCGCCAAGAAAGAGTTATGCCAAATCTCCCACGGTGACCTAATTATAAACTAGTTCCATAGAGCGAACTTGTACGACATGCCACGTGTCACTGTTTTGACCTTAGTACCTAAAACTGATACATAGAAAACTACAAACCATCCTATTTTTGAAAATTCTTACGAAATTTCTATCTAATGCTCAAAACAAAAGTTATGATGATATTCCCCAGGTCACCTGTTTGGAATGTAATTCAGGATTCTACAAAAAAACCCTAACTTCCGCAGATCATATCGCCGCAAATATAGCGATACAAGCTTTGAAATTCAGACCCGAAGTTCAAAAGGATTTCGAATCAAATGGGTTTTTGTTGTAGCTTTTGAAATATTGCAGAAAAAATGTTAAAATGAAAATTCCACAATGACCTGTTTGGAGGAGCGAAACCCTAGAATCCAAAGCTCTGATACCAAATGTTAGGAAACCAGCTCACAAAAAGATAGAAAAGATAGAACAATGCCTTAGAATTCAGCCTCTTCAAGGGGGGAAAATCCTTTACATTACACAAATGAACAATTCTCGGATGATACAAATGACTAAACCTCCCTTCTATATATAGGAGTCTAAGGGGTCACAATATAATCAAGCCGACATAACAGTAATAACATATGGGCACAAAAATAACAATAGTGGGTTTCTATGGGGCATACTAATAACAATATGGGGACAATAGGGGCACAATAATGAAAATAAGGGATACAATGACAATAGTAATGGGGGAATCACTAGTATTATAGGGGCCTAACAGAAACATTGATGACATGCTTCCCTTTCTTCTTCTAGTTATCTCCCTTCTTCTTCATCGAACATATCGACGAAAAATGACTCATCTCACCACAGTTGAAACACTTGGATTTACACAAGTCCTTCATTTCCTTACCCTCCATTTGTGCTGCAAGTGCCATGTCATCATTTGAAGCCATCTTCTTCGCATGAAGATCCTCATCTTGCAAATCCTCATGAATGAATTCATCCCATAGCCTATTCCAAATTGGAAACTTCTCTCTGGTAACAATCCCTTTCATGAAGGGCTTCCATTGCTTGGTGAACTCTTTCAAGGTGATCCTCACCATATCATTCTCTGAAATAATCACACTAACGACAACAAGCTCATCTTTGACCTAAGACAATCTCATCATATATGAATTCACTCCTTTACCCTGTATCATCTTAGTGGACTTCAACTTATCCTCCAATACCAGTATTCAGTTCTTGTTATTATTTTGGAACAAATTATGAAGAGCCATCCACATCTCA
Organism: Pinus taeda; assembly: GCA_000404065.3. Classification (NCBI taxonomy): domain Eukaryota; kingdom Viridiplantae; phylum Streptophyta; class Pinopsida; order Pinales; family Pinaceae; genus Pinus; species Pinus taeda. Next base: position 2,742 of record APFE030921925.1, read on the forward strand.
TGTGTAGTGTTCTTCCCGAACAAATGAGGTATTAGGGGATCCTTCACACCATCAAGGATGATCAATCTCGCCCTCGTATCCAATTCCTGATACACATATATCTCATTTGGGTCATTTGGCTTCTTTATGACTTTCTCGGCGAACTCCTAGATATTATTGACCTACAAGACCAACTTGATCCTTTCCTTCCAACTTGTCCTCATACTGGATACCAACCTGCAACTTCGATATTGTCACCTAAAATGTGAACAACTCCCTCTTAAGTTCTACTTCGTTGTGGAAAACTCTGAATTACTGACTTCCAAAGTAGCTCAGACACCCTCTAATACCATGTTGAATTTCCACGATCTTGGGTCTAGGATAGAAACTTATAATCTCTGACACTACCAAACCGAGAATCTCAATATAACTACTTTTCACAATAGAAAAATATAAAGAAGTATATCACATATGCATAAGTATGCACAATTTTTAACAAAATATTGTATAATAATATATAACCCAATCTTTGTTATACTAAACCAATACGAATAATATAACAATCTATGGAATACAAGATACAATGAAGATCTTGCTACAACATATATGTCGTATCTTGTCTTGTTGGTCCTTCACTCCCGTTGTGCTCTCTAGTTGCCCTTAGTACTTCAAAGGACAACACATAGAAACACGGGCTACTTTGGGTAGCCAACACGTTTCCCTCCACCAGTCCAATGGAACCCAACACTTCACTATAAGTTTTTCTCCTAGTTGAGGTCTCCACCTACCCAAGTCAGCCTCAACACATGGCACTTATATACTACTCATAAACCAATCCAAAAATGATCCAATAACATGAATCCAACACCTACAAGATGCACCAAAATATGATATCTTTAGCTTACTATTTAAGGTTTGCTCCTCTGGTCCAACCTCAATCTGGTTAGGGAAAAACCACATATCCCTTAATTTTTGCCCATATTTTCTCCTAGGAGTTGTGTTTGTCCTTCCTTGAGGGGTGGTAATAGTTTGTTGTAGATGTAGGAATTTACAAGGTAAGTTCCTTAGACAGAACACTAAAGGACACCGCTCACAAACATATCATAGATCAATACACCAGTATTCTTGACATGGTTAAAACCCTCAAAGAGGGAAACATTCCATGTCCTGAGCCAACACGACCACTTTAGGAAATTTATTAATAAAAGAATGAAAATTTACATAAGCTTTTCTCATGAACGGTTACCCTACAAATGACCCTCCATGCTTTTTAAATAGAGATCATGGACCAATTGAGTGTTAAGCCACGGATCAAGTGTTGGTAATACCAAGGAGAGAATGAACCATCAGATCACCTCATGTCTAGAACATTTCGTGACCGTCAGATTGTAAGTTACAAAAGTACATAGTAAAGAAGCACACTTTACCTAACTTTACACTAGACCAAGTTATACTTAACTATTCCCTATGTGTCGAAATATCCTAACATACCCCCCCAAGAACAACTTGGGATAGGATTGAAGGATGTACAAATATGATGCAATAGGAGAAGGAAGGAGGCATTAGAGCCTATCCCCTCTTAGTGACAACTTCTTGAACTCCAACCATAAATCGAAGTTTAGTAAACTTCGCCTCTGTGAGAGCCTTTTTAAAGATGTTTGCAACTTGATCATCTGTTGAACAATATTGCACTTCAAGAACATGATCATGAATGAGCTCTATGATGAAGCGTATGTGTAGTTCAATGTGTTTGTTGCACTAATGTTGGATTGGATATTTGCAAAGTTGAATGGCACTTTGATTATCACACCAAAGTGTAGTCGGATGTTGTTGCTGAAAGCCAAACTCTGACAGGATCTGACAAAGCCATAGGGCTTCCTTACTAGCTTCTACAGCACCACGATACTCTGTTTCTGCTGAAGAAAGAGAAATGGCACTTTGTTTCTTGCAAGCCCATGTAATACATCCTGAACCAAGAGTGAACACATAACCTGCAGTAGACTTCCAATCATTAGGGTCACCAACCCAATCGAAATCAGTGAAACCAACCAATAGAGGAGATGCTCCTACACTGTATTGAATCCCAAACTAAATTGTACCTCAAACATAACGAAGTATTCTTTTAGTTGCTTTCCAATGACTTTCATGTGGATTTTGCATAAACTAAGCAATAAGGCCAACAACAAAGGAAAGGTCAAGATGAGTATGGGTCAGATACAGAAGTTTTCCTACAAGTTGACAGTATAAGGTAGCATCAACTTCATGGGAAGTACAAGTGACTGAAAGTTTGTCTCCAGATTGAAAGGGAGAAGGGGCTAGCTTACAGTCTTCCATGTGAAAATGGCGTAGAAGATCACATGCATACTTGGACTAGGAAAGGGAAATACATTCCTTGGATTGCAAGACTTGAAGACCAAGAAAATAATGCAAGTGTCCTAAGTCTGTCATTTCAAACTTCTTTTTAAGGCTGGACTTCACATCATTTATAAGGTTGGTATCACTACCAGTAAGGATAAGATCATCCACATAAAGAACAAGAATGATAAGAGACTTGCCCACTTTCTTGCTGTAGACAATATTGTTGAAATGACACCTAGAAAATCCAGTTTCTAAAATAAATCTATCCATTTTGGCATACCAAGCCCGAGGAGCTTGCTTGAGACCATAAAGGGATTTCTTAAGCTGACATACAAGGTTGGAGTCTGTTTGTATAAATCTAGTAGGTTGTTCCATATAGATTTCTTCATGCAAATCCCCATGCAATAAGGCATATTTAACATCCATCTAATGGACTTTCCATTTGAAAGAGGCAACAAGGGAAAGAACAAGGCAGATAGAGTTCATTTTGGTAATAGGGGAGAAGGCTTCAGTATAGTCAATGCCTTCAACTTGTGAAAAACCCTTAGCAACAAGGCGAGCTTTACGTTTATCAACTTTTCCATCTGGTCCATACTTGGTTCTGTAAACCCATTTGCATCTAACAAGTTTTCATCCCTTTGTAAGAGGAACAAGATCCCATGTATCATTTTCCAATAATGAACAATATTCTTCATTCATAGTTGTGTCCCAATCTACATGACCTGAAGCTTCTACAAAGGTGTCAGGATCATAATTCATTGAATCTTTGAGCCAGCAAAAAAGAGGCTCTATCGAACTGAGAACGTGTACGTCGTTGATCTATAGGATCAACGGCAAGAGCACCTGCTACGTCCCAAGTAGCACGGACCCATTTTGGAATCTAAGGAGCTAAAGGAGGATCCTAAGAAGGTGGGGGAGGATTTTCATCCTTGCTGTCATCATCTAAAGAAGAAATATTTTCAGAAGTAGAAGGGATAGATAGAGGTGGCACATCTGTCGAACTAGGCTCGTAGGCCAATATATTTTCAGCAAACTTTACATCTCTTCTAATGATAACATTTTTAGACTTAAGTGGAATAAGTCTATATCCTTTGACATCTTCAAAATATCCAACAAAAGTACATTTTCACTCTTAGGTTGTAAAGCTTTATGTTTCTCATCTAGAATATGGGCCCATGATTCACTTCCAAAAACACGAAAGTGACTTACATCTGGTTAAATTGAGCTCCATGATTCTTCTAGAGTGATATTCTTTAAAACCTTAGTAGGAGTACGATTTACTATGCAATTTGCATAGTTAATTGCTTCTGCCCAAAAATTAAGACTAAGTCCTTGAGATTGAGGCATACAATTAGCCATTTCCTTTAAGGTGTGATTCTTCCTTTCAGCTACACCATTTTGTTGTGGAGTATATGGAACAGTATGTTGCATTTGAATTCCATTCTTAGTGCAAAAGTTGATGAATTTGTTGTTAACATATTCTCCACCATTATCAGATCTTAGCTTAAGAATTTGATGTCGATATTGTTTTTCAACAAAGGCCTTAAAGGCCAACAACATGTTAAATACTTCACTCTTGATTTTTAAGAAGTATACCCAAGTGCGTTTGGAGAAATCATCAATGAAAGTTAAGAAATACTTGTAGCTAGAGAATGAAACAATTGGAACTGGACCACATAAATCACTATGCACAAGCTATAAAGGGGTTGAGGCGTGCCAAGAGGCACGTTTTTCAAAACTATCCCGATGATGTTTTCCAAGTACACATCTAGAACAAACACCATCTCTGCAAGTTACCATTGGAAGATCTGTCACTATATTTGTTTTACATAGATTCTGAAGGGAGCAATTATTTAAGTGACCAAATTTCTCATGCCAAAGTTTGCTCACTTCATCATTATGAGCAACAAATACTGAGGGAAGATTTGATGACCCAAATTTGTTAAAATTATACAACCTTGTAGAATCATCAGCAATGCCAGTAGCTAAAATCTGTCTAGGATCTCTTAGATCCTTAATTACAACATTGTGAGGTGAAAATTCAACGATTTTACCTTCACCTGAATGAGTTATTTGATATAAAGATAGAAGGTTGCAGGATAAGGTTGGAACACATAATACATCATTAAATTGACCATTGTCTAGATGAACAGTTCTAGTCCCTACAACACTAAGAGATTTATCATCACCAACATATATATTTTTTGTGTTACAATCATTTAAAGAAGAAAACATGGCTTTGTTTTTTGCCATGTGATAAGAAGCTCCAGAATCAATGAACCACTCATGAGAATGAGAAGAAGAAGATACATTTAGCGCATAACAAGACCGAGATGCTTGACAACCAAATGCAGAAAGTGATATTCCTGAATATGAATTTGAAGTTGAAGAGTGCTCCAAATGGATGTTATCCTTCTTCATTGTTGCTTCCAAGGCTTCCATCTTCTTAAAACATTTGGATTCTAAGTGGCCATCTCGATTACAAAAGTGGCAACATCTATCAGTCTTCTTCACTTTTTTTGTATTTGCCTTATCATTTTTTTGAAATGATTTTTCATTTTGAGACTCAAATTGCTTAGGACCGTTGTTTGGTTTAGGACCATTATTTTTAGGATACTGCTTCTTAGGATTCTTTGAATTTGGTTGCTGCTGGGCGGCTAAGGCTTTCTTAGGAGAGTTCCAAGATTAAGAAGACCAAGATATAAGAACTTTTCTTGTTCTCTTATTAAAGAATCTTAAAAGGCATCAAAAGAGGGGGACTTGTAGTCATGTCCTTGAGAAATAAAGGCTTCTCTAGTAGAATGGAAGGTGGAAACAAACACAAAGTAGGTTGGACCCAACTTAGTAAGAATGGAATAGATAAGGCTACCATCTTCTTTATTAACCTTAACACCTTTCAAGAGAAGTCTAAGGGTCTTGAACTTGGACAAAAAATCTTCAATGGAAGAAAATTATTGGGGTCCAATGTAAGCAACTCATTTTCGAGTTGATGGGCTCTAATTTCATTTTTAATTCCAAAAAATTAGTGAGCTACTTCATAGCTTCATTAGGAGTATCAAGTTTTGCGTTATGGAATCTAAGGTTTGGAGAAATAGACATCCTTATCAACCCACATGCTTGATCTTGTATATTTTCCCATTTGGATGCCTTATCTTCATCTTAAGTTTTGGTTTCTTGGCCTGGGGCTATTTTGTAAAGACCTTTACTTATAAGTAAATCCATAATATAGGACCACCATTAGAAGTAGTTGGCGCTGCCAAGAATAACTTGCATGGACTTTCTATTTTAACAGAAACTAAAGTTGTATATGCTGAAACTAAGTGTTTCAATGGAAAGATCTCGGAAATTAGGCTGATTAAAAAAAAGGGCTCTAAAAACTGCTTTCGGATGAAGAAGTTATGGCTTTTTGAAGAAAAGTTGTTGAAGATGTCGACGAAATGCATGAATGTGTGGAAATGAATGATAATGTTATATTTTAAAAAAATCCGCCCGCCCCCCTCCCTTTCTTAACTTAATTTAATTAGCTCACTTTAAAAAAAAAAATAAAAAAATAAATAAATTATGTGACTCACTTTTATAAATAAGTGAAAATCACTTTTACAATGGTACTTTATGAGCTACCCACTAAATTGTAACTTAAGTAAAAGATAAAGAGACTTTAGAATTATAAGTGACTCACTTTTTATAATGGGTGAGAACACGTTTACATAAAGTAACTTTAAAACATAAGTTAGATGTGTTTTTTGAAAAAGTAACTCAACAAAAAGAAAGACTTGAACTCAAGACCTCTATTCTCATAAAGTAACTTTGGACCAAGTGAACTAGTTTAAAAGGTTAGTAGTTTTTGGAAAAGATGAACGGTTTTTTTTTTTTAATCACTGAAGCTTTGGGGTGCGTGCTTACTTGACAAATCTCTTTTTTGCCTACAAAAAAAACCACAAAACCCAACACAGACATTTAAAAAAAAAAACCTTACGGCTTGAAGTTAGCTTTACCCGGAAACTAAATATTTTCTTCAATGTTTCTAATTTTCCGAGATCACACTAAGGCATGGCAGAAAAGAGCATACCCATGAGAAAAATCCTTCCTTTTTGTTTCAGATTTTCCCAGATCACACAGAGTTGGAGGGCAAAGAGCATATGCAGAAATGAAAGGTATAGATCTGGTAATAAAAACCAGAGAGCTAAATAAACTGAAATAAACAGAGAGATGAATAGCTAGAACTACAAATAAAGATTGTATACCTCCAAATCCTTAAAATGACGTAGCTAGGGATACCAGAAACCCTTTCGCGTGAAACGAAAGGCGTTACTCACTAGAACAGAAGCTCCTAACACAATAGAGCAGTCCTCTCAACCCGAAAGCAGTCAGAAATAGTAGATCTAGGAAACGACAGTTGGATGCAGTTGTACCGGCTTCAGATTTGGATCACCAACAGATGCTGCCCTCAAATAGCTCCGATACCATGTGGGAATTTACAGGGTAAGTTCCTCAGATAGAACACCAAAGGACATCGCTTACAAATAGATCACAGATCAATACACCAGTATTCTTGACGAGGTTAAAACCCTCAAAGAGGGAAACAGTCCACGGCCTAAGCCAACGCGGCCACTTTAGGCAATTTATTAATAAAAGAATGAAAATTTACATAAGGTTCTCTCATGAACGGTTACCCTACAAATGACCCTCCATGCTCTTTAAATAGAGATCATGGACCAATCAGGTGTTAATTCACAGAGTAAGTGTCATTAATACCGAGGAGAGAATGAATCGTCGGATCACTTCATGTCTAGAACATATCGTGACTGTCGGATTGTAAGTTACAAAAGTACATAGTAAAGAAACATGTTTTACCTAACTCTACACTAGACCAAGTTATACTTAAATATTTCCTATCTGTCGGAATATCATAACAGTATATATGGGTTGTTCTATCTCGCAAACAACCCTCAACCCTCCTTCAATTCAATATAGCGGCCTCATATTTCCTCCACATGTCTATGGCTGCTTGTTCTAAGGAAAATCCACCCTTAAACAAAACTTAAACAGTCTTTTTCTTGACTTCTACCCCTTGGCCCTCTTATTCTACAATTCAATCACCAATAAAAGTCCAAAACAGTCTTCTCCTCCACGCTGATCTCTCTCCATTTTCATGCAGTCTAGACAAAATCCTTTATCTCCTTCAACAAGTCGTTCTCTTGTGATGTGTTGCTCACTTCAGATGTGTGAAATGGTCTCACACTCACCTTGTATTTATAATACATACAAGGGCTCCTCAAAACATCATCATAGGGCTTGACAACCTATCATAATGCTTATTAACATCAAGTCGACCTTGACCTTGTGCCATCATGTCCACACATAAAGTTCAAAAATTTATAACTCCATTTCTACAACTCGGAATTGAATGATTTTCATTGCATTGGAATCGTCTCGACGAGAGCTATCATCTTCATCCATCACATGTTGAAATGTTTCCATGGTTTTAGCCCAAAACATGATGGGTTCAAAACCCCAACCTTAGGTTCCAAGCCCACAAGTGGCCCTTTTGGTGCTTTACCCTCCAAACCCTGAGCCCTAGTGCTTGGAGTGCATCCCAAGCTACTCCAAAAACAACAAATTTGTGAATAATGATGAGACCCTATAGGTTTAAAAGGACTAACACATCCAATGGCTAACCTAGAAGTTGGATTTGCAAGTTGGGGAAACTGATCCATCTCTCTTGAAAGGAACTTTTGTGTTAGACTTCAAAGCATTTAAACACTATGAACATGGACTAGGAGGTGGATATTGCAAGGCTCCCAATTCAATCTTTCTTGGACTATTTGAAGGATGATGGGGCAATCCCTTCAACACATACACAAAACGTCATTATCATCAAAGAGGTTTCTAGTAAGCATCTCACCTCTAGTGATTTTAATTTAAATGATGAGATGTTGGTTTTACCTAAGAGATGTCCAACTCTAGTTATGGTAGCCAAAAATTACCTTTTGACCCAGAAGCATAAGAAGGTTTTGAAAAATACAAACCTTAATTCAATTCCAATGAAATTTGAGAAACAAATATATCATCCTCATCTAATTCATATGATATTAGATTCCAAGGATTTGGGGGAAATGCAGAAAAGGGGGAACGGTCATGTCTTTATTATATTTAAGAGTCGTGGTCAATATAGCTACCCTTTAATATCCAATAATTTGGACTGAAATTGAGGGGATGTAGTATGAGGGGAAGGATTTGGAGACACTAAAGAGGGTATTGCTCATATTGTAGGTCGGAAGCATTCCATCTAAAATCCCAAAGAGAGATAAATCATTTAATTTTAGTAGAGTAAACAATGCTTGCTTACAATGGCACTTAGATCATATTCCTTCAATCACATCTTAATGATAATTATATCCTCTAAAATTAGGGTACTAAAAAACAATTGAAACGAGAAGCCCAATACATACTGGAGTTAAAAATATAATTTAATTATTATTACAAAGAGACCATGGGATCAAGAGACTAGGAATTTATTGTTTTGGACTTTGTTGGCCAATCGAGGGGGGTATTATTATTGGTTGGAATTTGAGTTTTTCATTAACTAATTCCTTTGTTGTTTTATCAAGTATGTGCATGGAATTCATTATTAAGGATTGGTCCAACCCATTATTTTGATGAACGTGTATGATCTATATGAAGGAATGTCGTATTTTTGACATGATTTATTTTGTTTATAGGTGGAAAGGAGTGGAAGGTTGATTTTTGGGTGGCAATTTTACCTCTACTATGAACAAAATGAATGTATTGCTAGTGGGGGATAAGCCAATGTTGATTGTCTAGCTAATATTTATTCTTCATTAATTAAAGCTAGCATGTTTGATTAATGTGAAGCCCATCTCCATCAACCTACCTAGAGGAACAAAAATGTGGGGTAGGAGGTTGTTTTAAGTCATTTAGATAGATGCCTTGTTTCTAATAAATTATTTTATGGTGTCAATAGGGTAGTATCGTGTAGTTGATGGTGGAATTTCAAATCATAGTCCAATTTTTTTATAACTTCAGCTAGCTCATTTCAAGTTCTATGGTCCCAATAATTTCAACTCAAGTTTCTAATGGATGAAGAATTAAGAGAATTGTAAAAATTACTTGGAGGAACTTCAATAGGAACCACAATGCTTCTACCATTGAATAGTTGGTAGTGTCTCTAGTAGTGAAAGGTGAGGTGGTTTCTTGGACTTGGGAAAGATATTGAAATAGAGACAAAATAATAAAGGAAAATTAGATGGTATTGACACATTATTAAATAAGAACTCTTTTGGTACATTTAATAAGCCTGGACTTATTAAAGTTAGATAACTAGAAGCTAGGGAGAGAATTACTAAATGATTAGGAAGTGAAGTGCAAGTTAAAAACCTAAGTGACTTGGTTGTAATTGAGCAATGAGAATGCTAAATTCTTTCACTAGTTTTATAACTATAGGAAAAATACTATTTGGGAACTTCAAAAGGACGATGGAGATGAATTAAGATGTTTTAAAGTTTAGTAGATATGTGTGTAAAAATCTTTGTCTCTTTCTATAGAGATATTGAGGGTGTAAATATAGTTAAAATTGTTAAATTAGCCTCACTTTTCCCAAAATTTATTTCAAAAATAATAGAACCAAGAATTCTATGAATAATTTATCTAGATGATTTCCTTCCCAAAAGACAAGTTGATATGATTGAATGGTGAACAATTGAACTTTTCTTTGGGTTCTTTGATTTGTTGGGAGATGACTTGTTAAGGGTGACAAATGAGGTTAGGCTAAATGCTAAGTACATGCCTCCTTCAATACCACATTTATAGCTCTTATAATACTTTGCTCCTTTAATACCACATTTATAGCTCTTATACCCAAAATTAACAAGCCAAGACATATGATGAATTTCAACCAATACATAACTATTCTATAAGATAAAATCTAGTGTTTTGGCCACGAGACTCAAAAATGTATTGTTTGTTATGATTTGACCCAATCCATTGGTTTTCTTAGGAAGGGTTACACTCAATAAAATCTAAGAATTTACCTACTATAATGATCAAATATCATTCTATCCAAATCTTATGATAGGTTGTGCTAGCTGTATTTTAGATTATTGCAAAACCATGTGAACTTTTTTATGGCTATTTGTCAATTAGATTATAGATTTTGTTAACTTAGTTACATTTGTAGTTTCTATTAATGGAAAATGTGTCCCTCATTTAACCCTACTAAAGTTTTAAGGCAAGGTTTTCTACCTTGACCCTTTTTTTTGTTAGTTGCCAAGGGGCTAAGCACATAAATTCAAGAGGCCAAAAGATTGAGACTTGCTTAAGAGGTAGAGTTTGAAGAAACAAATGTCTTACATACTTACTATTTGTTAATCATATACTTCTCCTTTCTAATGATAGCTTGGGAGAGGATAGGAAATATCAAGAACTACTCCAAATTTATTGCAAGGCATTTGCAATGGAGGTCAATCATAGTAATTCTACCATTTATTTTAATGACCCATGAGTTGAAAGAGGAACAAGAACTCAAGAATATTTTACCCTTGATACAACTAGATTTACAAGATGGACTAAAATTTTTAGAATTTAATTTAAGAACAAACTATTATGGTAAGTGATATTGGAACTAGTTGATTGGTAAGATAGAAAAGAGCATTCATTTATTGTGTAATGTGTAGCTTTTCAATAGTGGAAGATTAACATTGATAAATATTTTTCTTAGAGAAACATGAGTCCATTGCCATTCATTAGCTCATATACTAAAACGAAATAACAAAGTGACTATATTGAACTACACTTGACCAATTGGAGATCATTAGTGGGGCCCAAAGGAGAGGGACACTTGGTGCTCAAATAAAGACCTAACTACTAAAATCCTTTGGAATTAGATTTCAAAATAAAGTCCTTGGGAAATTATGCTTATCTAAAGTACATAAACCTCCTCCTATTTATATTTGCGGAATCTAGTTAGCATGCATTTATGCTAGGATTGAGGGGTACACATGTATACATTTCAAGTTTTTACTCAAACCAATGCTCTATTATAATTGACAACAAAATTTCATGGATTTCACTAGGTTGGGAACTTATGGTTAACAAGGCCTATTCTTGAAGCTTCGTTGATCAAGCTTGTCAAGGGCTTCTTTGATGGAGCTTGGCAAGTAAAATAACAATAGAAGAGTATTATAGATGTATTATACTTCTATCGCAATATTAGCGATGTTTCTGAACTTTTAGCCAAACTTTAAATAAAAATAGTCAAAAAAATATATTTCCAAAAAGTCAAGAATAAAAATATTTACAATATTATACATTATGGTTTACTTTACTTGATAAACTTAACCTAAAATTAATATTTAATTAATCAAAAAATTGTTTCATTATGATTGACTTTACTTAATCAACTTACTATTAATATTTGATAAAGCAAAAGTTAATTTTCATGTACACTTCCATTCAGCAAAACCATTTTTAAAGAATGGGAGTATCATGACCTTCTATTTAACTTGTACCTGATTTTGGCTACCAAATAAATTAGATTACATATAACCATAATCTCCACCTCTATGCATTACTAGATTTTGTTTTGAGTGCATCCACTTTAGAAGTAGAAGGTTGTCTAAATGATGTCGAAGGTACAAGAGAGGATTTTGTTTTAGGGATTATAGGCATGAACATAGCATGCATTTGGATCATCATGTTGCATCGTCACATTGAGTTCTATGACTGCAATGAATTATAATTGACTCTTTGCTTTATTCACTAGTTCGCACAGGGTATGATAATCTCCTAGAATACACATGGTAGTTTTGGAAAATGGATCCTACCATCTGTTCTTCAACAAATGGCTCCAAGAGGCAACTAGAAGTGCAAGGTTGCTACAATCTTAGTCTTGTACTTATCAAGATGCAGAAGCTATAGCAAAGGCTTATAGAGATTCATTGCTTCCTAATATTCATCTAGTTCAAGAGACAAAAGATGACACAAAATTTTATAGGGCCTACACAAAGGATGCAATGGTAGATCTAGTCATTGTCATTTTCATTCCTAATTTAGGCTTCATTGATGCCCACATAACTTTTCCTTCAAATGTGACACAAGTTTTCTTGCACATGTGATATACTTCTCTAATGCAATTAAGAAATAAGGCTTAACTAAAGTACATCTAGGCTAATGTACATACAAAATTCAATCTCCATCTTGAGAAATTTGGCTTCCCACTCCCTTAGACATTAGATCTCCATTTAAAATGAGGATTTTTCACACTTAACCTAATTATTCAAAGAGCTTGCAATTTTCTTATAAAGCTTGAATTTTTTCTATATGTTATCTCAAAATCAGACCCTGGAAGGCTGCAAACCAGGAAGACTCTAAGTAACTATTTCAAACCTACTTTAGGCTAAGGCTTAGCCTCCTCAACCTGAGAGGGCTCTCTCTAGATGGGTTAATGATTTTGATTAAAGATAAGATGGCTAACTCTAATATAACAACTCTGAGAAATATAAATGGTGGAAACACTTTTAATTACTATCCATTGGGCTTATGGAGTCAACACACCTCAATAAAACAATGAGCTCAACCTTACATGGAAGTCATGGCATTCAGCATTCAAACATTCAGAATATAAACTCATATAGGACCACACAGTTTATAAATGTATACAGGAAGTCAGAGCACATTCAGTGAATTCTGAGTGATTATACATCCATAACACTGCAAGAATTAGGGAAAGGACAACATCACATATTCTGAATATAAAAAATCCCTCATGAATCCTGAGAAGTAAGGCAAAATCTGTATTACTGAAACTGAGTCTTACATAAGCCAAATACAAGCTTTTCTCATAAAATTTTTCCAACCCTGAGTACATTGATGCTTCAGCTATATATAGAGCTCTTTATATAACTGATATTCCTCCTCAAGCATGAGGGGAATTCGAATTCATCCTACTATGACACCTAATGGTACTTAAAACTAACTATTAAATGCAAATGACACATAACTAGGAGTCCTAGAGACCTAATACAACTAGGAGTGTAACTCCTTATTATGATTACAACAACCTTATCTAAGAATTTAAAGCATTATTTGAAAACTTTCAACCTAAATAATTTGAATTTGATGAAGCCTCCCACGTGGTCATCTGACTGCTGAAGGCAAACCCTAGAAATTAGGAAACATGTTTCCATGTTTTTAGGTTTAGGATCCCTGAAAATGGCACGTGGGACAGAGCCTTTATCTCCTCATCCATGACACATTTTTTGAAACTGAAGGAGGTTTTTGTAGTCCAGAATGTCTAAAACAAAAACCTCTCTTTGTTTTTCGAAATACTTCTCCAGCTGTCCAGAATCGATCCTTGATGTTCCTATAAACTAGGAGACTGTCCCTTGCTCTGTTCTGGCTGAAAAATGGGTCTTGGGACAGAGCTCATAACTTCTGATAAAAAATGTATTTGGACAAACTGAAGGCGGTTTTTGTGAACCAATCCGTGCTGAACAAAAACCTCTCTTTGTTGTTCGAAACACCTTTCCTATCGCCCAAAATGTGCCTTTGAAAAACAGGTGTAAAACAGAGAAATATGCCTGTGAAAAACTGCACCTACAACAATTTCATAGCGCAAGTTTGGTCCTTCATTTCTCCCACCTCATAATGGATTTGAAGAAACTGAAAGAGGTTTTTGTAGTGCAGCATGTTAGGAATAAAAAACTCTTTCCGTTTGAAAAATTGAGTTCTCAGCTGCTCAGGAAAGCTTCTGTAATTTAACTAGTAAAAACAGTTTGTTTGCTAAAACAGGCTGCTTCAGGGGTTTCAAACTGCTGAGTTGTTCCAAAAATCACAGTTTCAATACCAAACTCTAACTGTCTTGGGATTTCTCTTCTCAACAACCACTCATTGAATGGATTAAATGCCAAAGAGTTAACCTCACTTTGATGAATTACAACTGATTGTTGAGGCTTGTTAGGTGCAGGTGTACGCATGTCCCATATGAGAAAATGGCAATCATTTCCAACAGAGCCAAAAAGGTATTCATCCTTGAAATGCCATGAAAAATCTTCAACTACTCCCTCATGAACCTTTAAATATTTGATTGGCCTCAAGCACTTTCTTTCCAAATGCAGCGTTTATATTCCACAAGCATATTGTGCATTGTTTGAACCACTTAGTATGTGACCTTCTTTTAGAGGACTTCATGTCAAACCATATCCTTCATTAGAATGACCTTTCAATATCAATTCAGGATTGCAAACCCTTTCTTGAGGAGCCTTTGATAGATGCTTGCTGTAATCAAACACATAAACATTTGAGCTCACTGTCTTTGTTGCAATGACAAAATGAATTACGTGGCATGTAGCGAGCCTTGTTAACTTCTCCTTCATATTTGTTGCTTCCACAGTGCTCCCAAGTGTAATTACTGGTATAGTTGATGCAAAGAATCCCATTGGAATTAATTGCTTCTCACCAAAGACGATATGAGCATATACTCCATCTGAGATTATTAACAAACCTAACCTTTTAGATGTCTCTGCAATGTGAAGATGACATGAGATATAAGCCCTTGCTAGATGTTTGTGTTGTTTGAATGATCCTTATTCATAAACTCCCTTTCAAAAAGGTTTCCCTTTTGTTCCTCAAAACTGGTCAACTATATCAAAATATGCAGCTACAGCAGTTTCGTAGCGCGCGCTACGAAACTGCTGTGTAATCACCAAAACACAGTTTTAATGCCAATTCAACTCTCTTGATCTTTCCTTTGCTTGAAATGTCCTTTCCATCTACCATGAAGTTGTTCAAAACTTACATGCCTTGCTTGAGCCTTCAAAAAACTCTGATGTATGCTGACCCTGAGTTTGCCAAGTGCTTCTTATGCATGAAAGGAACTTGAGAATAACCAAGGCCAATTCTCCCTTACCTTACCCTTTTCCTTTGAAATCTTTTTAGTGATAACACTATAAATGAGAAACAAAAAGTTTGAACAAAGGAAAACAATTTCAAGCGTATTTTAGTGTAAGATTAAAGATGAATTATGTTTCTATTTATTTCTCAAGAAAGAAAAGCAATTGCACCCTGGAAGATTGGATCGAGAATCCTCATAAGAGTCATATAAATATGTAAGTTGTGTGGAAGTCTGTGATTGAGTGTTTCACAGTCATTGATTGAGGTTTGGCATGGAAGATTGGGATGGGGATTAGGTCAAGATTGGCTATTATCCATGGTCTGGATGTGTGGCCCATTTTCAATTTCATCCTGAGCTTATAGCTTTCCTGACAACTCAAGAAAGAAGAACTTTAAACGATATTGCTAACCTAGACACTTCTACCATCTCGGCTCAAGGGTGGATGAATTCCCAAGATCTTAATCTGTCAGTTGTTTGGCATCATCATTGATCTATCGATATCAATGCACTCATTAGATCTCATGTCAAGACCCATGATCAAGAGGATGAATTGCAATGGATCCATTCACCGCATGGAGTAAATATAAGGAAGGTTATACTTACATTTATGCAGACTAGGCTCCTGAGTAGCCTTCTTGGTGGTGGAAGCCTTTATGGAAGTTGAAGCGCCTAACAAAGGCCAGATTATTTCAATAGTGCCTTCTTGCAAACTTAATTCCTATGGGTGACAATCTTCAAAATCATTGCTTTGTTTGTCCAAGTTGGCGTCCCTTCTGCAAAAATGTTGAGGAATCAGTAGATCACCTATTTCTTCAGTATCATATATCCTCCCAGGTATGGAGGTTGGTTTATGAGATGATGGAAGTAAGATATCTATGGCATGGTGAATCATAGGGATGCTTGGTTCACCTAGTGGCACAAGGTTAATCCCCACAAACTGTGAAACCTCCCCGCAATCATTAGTTGGGGCCTATGGCTTGGTCGAAACAATATTATATTTCAAGATAAGTTGTGATATTGTGATAGGTTTATGGGTCAAATTATTTCCATATGTGATCTCATCCTAGATGATCCTATCATCAACATATTTCAGCAGTTTCATGAGGAATAGGTGGATAAATCCAACCCATGGGCCTATTTTGATGGGTCCTTGCAAGCTGGAAATCAAAGTGGAGGAGGAGCCATTCTGTATTTAAATGAGAATAAATTCTTTAAGGTCAAAAGTGGTTTAGGGTAGGGATCAAATAACTATGCAAAACTTTTTAATCAGAAACTTATTCTCATCTTTGCTCTAGAAAAAGGATGTTGGTAGCTGCAAGTTTTTGGGGATTGCAGGGTAGTCATAAATTGGTACAATGAAATTTCAGTATGTCACATGCACACACTGAAGCCCATTATTGAGGAGGTTTTAAGAAAATTAAACGACTTTTTTATCACATTATTTGTAATCACATTTATAGGGAACAAAATGTTATATCCGATGAGCTTTCGAAGGCGAGCATGCAACAAGCTTGGGGATCTTGGAAGATCTCAGAGCAGGTCAACATAGATCATTTCGAGTACTACCATAGACCCTTTTCTGAGGGGTTATAGGATGCAGCTATTGGGGATTGATTCTACCGGTTTTTTAATATCACGATGTTTACTTTTTATTACAGTTTATACATGATTTTTCTAGATTAGCATATGCAGATATGTAATCAATGCATTTTGGATATCATAGACTCTGATGCTCTTTAGGTAACCTGACATATGGACAATATATTTTTTATGATATGGACATATGTCGGTTTTTGTCAAGCAAATCCTCTTTTTTGTTTACAAAATGTAATTTTCACTATCTTTGACCAAAATTACACTTTTTCCTTGAGAAAAAAGAAAAATAAAAATACCTTGCTTTCATTCAAAATAAAAGTAAGTCTTTTTACTGTATTCTTTAGAACACATAACAAAATTTACATCTCTTTCAAACCCTATCATTTAGAATATATATAAAAACATGCTCTACTTACTAATCTTTATCCAATTCTAGGTAATTTTCCTTTTCTACCATCATACAAAAAAAACAAACATAGCATTACTCTGTTGTATTTCTAAAAAAATCTAAAGTAAATAAAATAGGAAAAAAAACATCCACAAGAGCCTTGGACAACTAGCTACAAAATAAATAAAAATAGCATTTCATAGCTTAATATTACTCGAGTGATGAGCAATATTTTTATCAAAATATGTGTATGTGATTTGACCTAACTCTATAGAGAATCTTTCTTTTGACAATTTGTCTACCTCATTATTTTTCTCTCTGAAAATATGGGGGTCTAGTCATGTTCATCCAGTTAGCAAGTTCAAGATTTTCCAACTTATTTATAAAATTAGCCCACTCCACAATCACTTTGGAATCTTCAAAAACGTCAATCTCCTCTATTGCCAGTAGAAAAACAAAAGCTAACATAAAACTATATATGTTGTATAATTATAAGTAGAGCTTGGATATTTATAATAAAATGGGAGAAGCCCAGCATTAAAAAAAATAGTTGGCAATAATCAAACAGAACATGTTTAAATACAGAAGTGGAAGAGAACTACTTGCAAAAGTACAAAGATGGCAAACACTGACAACTACTAGAAAAAATTGGCCTTGTTCAGGGATCAAAAGAAATCCTCAAATATAAACAGACACCATCACCCAATAAAAGAGCAACAAAAGCCACAAATATGAAAAAAATTCTAAAGAAGGCCAAATAACCTCAAGTTACAATGCCATAAAAAATCCACAAATCCACACAAGAACTCCAAACACATTTGATGTTCAAGGCCACCCGTCTTCTGATTTTGCAAGGCCAGTCTTCTTTGGATACTGCCATTCCTTCAAGAAATTTTATCAAACTGCAAGGATGAATCTTTCTGGACCTAGTTTTCCATTTCTCTATTGTGTAAGAATGAAATCCTATGAAAACTATCTATAATACACTTAGAAAAGGAAAAAATTCACATTTATGTCAGAGAATCAAGACACTTTTGACCACATAAATAATATATTTAATGGAAAAATTACGAATAAATTATGAATGTAACAAATAAGAAATATGGCAAATAAATTATCAATGTAACAAATAACAAAATAGTTCCTCAGGTTGAATTTCAAAGCTAAAAATTGTTTCTATATACATTTTTAACATCAAATTTTCAAAACGGAAAATGGTAACATTACAAAAATGTTTGAGATAATGGTATACAT
This sequence comes from Pinus taeda, assembly GCA_000404065.3. NCBI lineage: Eukaryota > Viridiplantae > Streptophyta > Pinopsida > Pinales > Pinaceae > Pinus > Pinus taeda. The sequence goes on from APFE030921925.1 coordinate 21,227, forward strand.
GCTCTATGTTCATGTTTAGTGGTATTCAACAGAGTCATTGAACCGATATATACTATCCATGAATGACAATAATTTCTATCGAATTTTGACATATTATTATTATTTCCATCTTCTCTAAACAAGTATTCACAAATCCATTTTTTAATTAGAATTTTCAATTCTAAATAATAAAAAGTAGTAACTTATCCTTTTGTGTTATGTGTAAATAATGTCTGAAATCAAATATACTCCCAAACTGTGTAAATAATGTTTGAACGGTAAGATTCACTTAGTGCATCACATCTTGACAGTAAGTCTTAAACAAAAATATAGCTATTATCTTTCTAAACAAAACAATAACTAGTATTTTTATCATCTCTCACTTCAACATATTGCTATTATATCTTCTCCGTTGGCACATATAGTCTTTCCTCCTTCCATTCTTTTACAAGAAATTCAATCATTACCTGTGACATAACACACTAACTTATGGTTGACAAGGACTATTCATGAGGCTTCTTTGATCAAGCTTGTCAAGGGCTTCTTTGATGGAGCTTGGCAAGGAAAAGAAAAATGAAAGATTATTGGAGATGTATTAAACTTCTATTGAAATATTAGCTATATTTCTGAACTTTTATCCAAATTTCAAATAAAAATAGTCAAAAAATTATATTTCCAAAAAATCAAGAATAAAAATATTTACAATATTGTACATTATGATTTACTTTACTTGATAAACTTAACCTAGAATTAATATTTAATTAATCAAAAAAGTGTTTACTTGATTAACTTACTATTAATATTTGATTAGATGAAAGTTAATTTTCATGTACGCTTCCATTTAACAAAACCATTTTTAAAGAATGGGAGTATCATGTGCTTCTATAACTTGTACCTTAACCTAGAATTAATATTTCATTAATCAAAAAATTGTTTACTTGATTAACTTACTATTAATATTTGATTAGATGAAAGTTAATTTTCATGTACGCTTCCATTCAACAAAACCATTTGTAAAGAATGGGAGTATCATGTGCTTCTATAACTTGTACCTAATTTTGAATGCCAACAAAATTAGATCACATATAACCATAATCTCCACTTGTATGCATTACTAGATTTTGTTTTGAGTGCATCAACTTTGGAAGTGGAAGGTTGTCTAAATGATGTCAAATGTACAAGAGGGGATTTTTTTAGGGATTATAGCCATGAACATAGCATGCATTTGGACCATCATGCCGCATAGTCACATTGAGTTCTATGACTGTCAAGAATTATAATTGAATCTTTGTTTTATTCACTAGTTCCCACACGATAGGATAATCTCCTAGACTATTCTTTTAGTTTTTGAAAATGGATCCTACCATTAGTTATTCAACAAATGGCTCCAAGAGGCAACTAGAAGTTCAAGGTTGCTACAAGCTTAGTCTTGGACTTAGCAAGATGCAAAAGTTATAGCAAAGGCTGATAGAGATTCCTTGCTTCCTAATATTCATATAGTCCAAGAGGAAAAAGATGACACAAAAATTTATAAGGCCTACACAAAGGATGCAATGGTAGATTTATTCGTTGTTAGTTTCATCCCTAATTTAGGCTTCATTGATACCCACATGACTTTTCCTTCAAATATGACACAATTTTGCTTGCACATGTGATATGCTTCTCCAATGCAATTAAGAAGTAAGGCCTAACTAAAGTACCTCTAGGCTAATGTACATGCAAACTTCAAGCTCTGTCTTGAGAAATTTGGCCTCCCACTCCCTTATACATTAGATCTCCATTTCAAATGAGGAATTTTCACATCTTCATAGAGCTTGCAATTTTCTTATAAAGCTTGAATTTTTTTCTATAAATGAGAACCAAAAAGTTTGAGAAAAGGAAAAAATTGCAAACTTATGTTAGTGTAAGGTTAAAGACGAATTATGTTTCTATTTCTTTTTAAAGAAACAAAAAATAGTTTCTCCCTAGAAGATTGGATTACGAATCCTCATAAGGGTTATCTAAATGTGTCAATGGTGTGGAAGGTTGTGCTTGAGTGTTTCGCAGTCGTTGATCGAGGTTTGGCATAGAATGTTTGGATGGGGGATCGAGTCAGGGTTGGCCAGGGCCCATGGTTTGGTTGTGTGGCCCATTTTTAATTACCTCCTAACCTTATAGCTTTCCTGGCAGCCAAGGAAAGAAGAACTTTAAACCATGTTGCTAACCCTAACATTTCTACCATCTAGGCTCATGGGTGGATGAATTCCCAAGATCTTAATATGTTGGTTATTTGGCATCATTCAGGATCAGGAGGATGAATTGCAATGGATCCACTCACTTCATGGAGTTTATACTCCAAAGGAAGGCTATATTTACATTTATGCAAACAAGGCTCTTGAGAAACCTTCTTGGTGGTGGAAGCCTTTGTGGAAGTTGAAGCACCCAACAAAGGCCAAATTATTTCAATGGTGCCTTCTTGCAAACATAATTCCTATGGATGAAAATCTTTAAAAACATTGCTTTGTTTGTCCAAGTTGGTGTCCCTCCTACAAAAATGTTGAGGAATCAGTAAATCGCCTATTTCTTCATTGTCCTATATCCTCCCAGGTATGGAGGTCGGTTTGTGAGATGATGGTAGTAATATATTGATGGCATGGTGAATCATTTTGGGGATGCTTCATTCCCCTAGTGGCACGAGGTTAATCCCCACAAACTCCCAAACCTACCCCTATTATCAGTTGGGGCATATACGATCTCATGCTAAATGATCCTATGATCAACATATGTCAGCAGTTTCATGAGGAATAGGTGGACAGATTTAAGCCATGGGCCTATTTTGATGGGTCTTTGCAAGATGGAAATCAAGAGGAGGAGCCATTCTATATTTAAATTAGCATAATTTCTTTAAGCTCGAAAGTGGTTTAGGGCAGGGCTCAAATAACTATGTGAAACTTTTTAGTTTGAAACTTCTTCTCAACTTTGCTCTAGAAAAAGGATGTCGACAACTGCAAGTTTTGGGGGATTCTAGGGTGGTCATAAATTGGTTCAATGAAATTTCAGTATGCCACATGTACACACTTAGGCCCATTCTTTAGGAGGTTTTGAGAGTTAAAGGACTTTTTTATCACATTATTTTTAATCACATTTACAAGAAACAAAATTTTATATCCGATGAGCTTTCAAAGGCGAGTATGCAACAAGCTTGGGAGTCTTGGAAGATCTCAGAGCAGGTCGGCATAGAGCATTTCGAGTACTACCATAGACCCTTTTCTGAGGGGTTATAGGATGCAGCTATCTAAGATTGATTCTACCAGCTTTTTAATATCACGATGTTTCCTTTTTATTATAGTTTAGACATACTTTTTCTAGATTAGCATATGCAGATATGTAATCAATGCATTTTGGTTATCACAAAATCTGATGCTCTTTAGGTAACATAACATATGGACAATATATTTTTTATTATATGGACTTATGTCAGTTTTTGTCACAGCAAGTCCTCCTTTTTTGTTTACAACATGTAATTTTCACTATCTTTAACGAAAATTACAATTTTTCCTTGAGGAAAAAGAAAAATAAAAATAACTTGCTTTCATTCAAAATAAAGGTAAATCTTTCTACTATATTCTTTAAAACACATGACAAAATTTATATCTCTTTCAAACCTTATCATTTAAAATATATAACAAAACATACTCTACCTACTAATCTTTATCCAAATCTAGATAACTTTCCTTTTCTACCATGATAAAAAACAAACATAATATTACTCTGTGGTATTTCTAAACAATTCGGAAGTAAATAAAAAAAAAAGCATCCACAAGACCCCTGGACAACTAGCTGCAAATAAATAAATAATAGCATTTCATAGCTTGATATTACCAGGGTGATGAGAGATATTTTTATCAAATTATCCCTAGAGCATCCTTCTTTTGACAATTTGTCTGATGTGCATCCAGTTTGTAAGTCCAAGATTCTCCAAGTTATTCCATAATCATTTTGGAATCTCTAAAGACTTCAATCTCTTCAATCTCGTCTATTGCTAGCAGAAAAACAGAAATATATATATATAATTACAAATATAGCTTAAACATTTATAATAAACTGCTAGAAGCCTAGAATTAAAAACAAGTAGTTGGCAGTAATCACAAAGAACATGATTAAATATAGCAGTGGAAGAGAACTGGTTGCAGGGGCATAAAGATGGCAAACACTGGCAACTACTAAAAAAAATTGGTGTTGTTTAGGAATCAAAAGAAAGCCTCAAATATAAACCGACACCATTGACCAATAAAAAACAACAAAAACTACAAAGATAAAGAAAATTCTAAAAAAAACCAAGTAACCTCAAGCTACAATGCCATAAAAAAAATCCACTTGATGTTCTAGGCCACCAAACTTCTGTTTTATTACTGATCTTTCAATACTGCTGTTCCTTCCAGAAATTTTGCATGAGACCCAGTTTTCCATTTATCAAAAAACGAATTAAGAGATCACCATGAGATCACCATCGTGTAAGAATGAAATCCTACGAAAACTATCACATTGAGAAAAAAAAATCACATTTATGTCGGAGAAAAAACACTTTTAACAACCTAAATAATATATTAAATAGAATAAATTAAGAATAAATTATCAAGGTAACACATAAGAAATAGGACAAAATAGTTTCAGATAACACATCAAATGTTTCAGATAATGATATACATGCTCTATGTTCATTCATCAGGTATTCAGCAGTCAATTCAGCAGTCATTGAACCTTCAGCAGTCATTGAACCTTCAGCAGTCATTGAACGATATATACTGTCAATGATTGGTAATAATATCACTGAGTAACAATAATTTCTATCATTTCCGATTTTAACACATTATTATTATTTCTATCTTTTCTAAACAAGTATTCACACTTCATTTTTTAGCATTTTCAATTCTAAATAATAAAAAGTAATAATTTCTCTTATGTGTAAATAATATATGAAATCAAATATACTCACAAACTGTGTAAATAGTATTTGAATGCTTCATGAAGGGTAAGATTCACTGAATCAAATATACTCCCAAACTGTGTAAATAGTATTTGAATGCTTCATGAAGGATAAGATTCACTGAGTGCAGCACAACTTGACACTAAGTTTTAAACAAAAATATAACTATTATTGCTATTATATCTTTTCCGTTGGTACATAGAGGCTTTCCTCTTTCCATTCCTTTACCAGAAATTCAATCATTACCTGTGACAGAACAAGCTAACTATGTCATTGCATGCTTTCGAACTCCTCTGAATCCTTTTCAAACTCCTTTGAATTGCATGCTTTCGAAAGAAAATAAAATGATAGACTTACAGGAAGAGGGATGCGTTGAGAAAATGGCCCTTTGGTTCTAAGCAAGTTCTCGTATATTGCATTAGATCTGGAGACATCATAACATTGAAAAACACATTTTTAGAAAAATAATATTAATACCAACATGGAAAAATGAATTAATTGTGCTGAATGAACCATAAAAATATACCCTAGACCAGGCTCAGCAAGCTGCTTAGCTTTTTCCGGAGGTCTATTTTCAACCCATTGCTGCCTCATTTCAGTCCACAAAATAAAGGCTGCAATACGAACATAAATTTCAGATTCATTCTAGTTTTATATTTAGTTTGACCTGGTCTGTTATTATCAATCCTTTTACTTAGTTGAGATGGTCCTACAATATTTCCATTTAAATAATGATGAATAAAAAGGAACAGGTGACATATTTACCATGGTTGACAAACTCAGTGTTTTCTGTGTTGGCATTCACTGCCACAGAATCAACATTTTGGCTCGATCCACTTTTGTTGGACTGTACTGTATCGTTGTCATGGGAGAAGGTAAGTTCCTTCTTGCTTCGTGCCTGAATTTTCAGCTTCTTCGAGCTCCTATCCATCGTAATGACCGGAGATGGTTTTGCACAGAGCACCACTGCTCTGTTACACACAAGGTTTTATGAATTAGCATCAATAACCAGCACTGAACATTGGTTGCAGCACGCTAATCCAATGCTCTAAATTAGTGTTATTAGTGTCACTGGTTTGAAGTCATGAATTTGGTGATGACAGGAAGAACAGGAAATACAACTAGCATGCCTGCAAGATTATGTATATTTCTAGGTATGGAAAGAACAGTTGTAGTGATGGAAGCCTAATGCTGGTAGGTCATAACAGCTGTTTATTTATTTATTTATTTATTTTAAATCAGTAACCTATATTCCAATAGAAGTGTTTTTTTTTGGGTTGGTGGGGAACAAAAATGTTTACACTAGCTAGTTCTTGCAGGTTCCAGAGAGACCATGCTGAGCCATGAGAAAGGGTCAGCTTTTTGGGTGAGATAGTTCTTGCAGGTGTCAAGAGAGACTATGCTTAGCCAGGAGAAAGGGTTAACTTTTTGGGTGAGAGGGGAACAAAAATGTTTACACCAGCTGGTTCTTGCAGGTGTCCAGAGAGACCATGCTCAGCCATGAAAAAGGGTAAACATTTTGTGTGGCAGGGTGAAACAGAAATGTTTACACCAGCTAGTTAAATAAAATAAAAGATTTTTCTTTAATTAAAGATAAATATAAAATTCAAATCAAATCAAATCAAATTACTTTCACCAAAGAAAAATCTATTATAAGATTTGGGATATTAATGAAAATAAATAATGTAAATTAAAAATATATTAAAGATAATAGGAATTTGAGGATAGGGAATTGGTTATAAATCAAGAACCATAGGATTTTAAGATAAATTAGAAGAGAAAAGAAAGTTAAAGTGAAAAAAATGGCAAGAAAGGAGAACTAAGGAAGGGATATTGATGAGTAATGAGAAAAATCAGAAGTGAATCAATAAAACAAATATTGAGAGGGATATTTTATCTTGATGGATGAATAATAGGTTTTCAAGAATGGCTTAAGTTTATAGTCACTTTCATGATTTTTTTTTCGAGATTATGAATGATAAGAATGGAGTAAAGCAGATATTGAAGGGGTTTGTTTTGGGACTCATGAATAATAGGTTTTGAGAAATGGGTAAGTTTATAGTCACTTTTTATGATTGAAATTTCTATTTCAAAATGTAAGAGTACTAGAATTTAGAAGCCAATATTTTGGTTTAGTTTGATCAAAGAAGATGAAGTTATGAGTTGTAAGAGTGTTTGTAATAACTAATAACAAATATCAAATGTCAGGTTGTGAAAACCTACATTTTCAAATGATATAAACTTGTATGAGTCAACAATCTGTAAGATACAATAATTTACATGTTATATCACTCCTGTAAAAAAAAAAGTTAAGTTTTGAATTTAAAAGAAATTTGACGTGTACACATTTCAAGAAAAACACGAAGATGATAAAAAGAGAGCCAAAATTTGAAATCTCACATAGAAACAGGAAGTACTTATTTTGGCAAGTTGCTATCGTAAATCTTAAAATCTTAAGCAACAAGGGCAAACTTTAATGAATAATAGGTTTTCAGGAATGGCTTAAGTTTAAGGTCACTTTCATGAATTTTTTTTTTTAATTTCAAGGGCATGTAATAAGAATGGAGTAAAGAAAATATTGAAGGGGTTTGTTGTGAGACTCATGAATAATAGGTTTTGAGGAATGGGTAAGTTTATAGTCACCTTCATGACTGAAATTTCTATTTCGAAGTGTAAGAGAGTACTAGGATTTAGAAGCTAATATTTTGGTTTAGTTTGATCAAAGAAGATGAAGTTGTGAGTTGTAAGGATGTTTTGTAATAACAAATATCAAATCTCACGGTTGTGAAAACCTACATTTTCAAATTATATAAACTTGTATGAGTCAACAATTTGTAAGATATAATAATTTACATGATATATCACTGCTGTAAAAAAAATTAAGTCTAGAATTTAAAAGAAATTTGAAGTGTGCACATTTTAAGAAAAACACAGAGGATAAAAAGAGATCCAAAATTTGAAATCTCACAAAGAAACAGGAAGTACTTACTGCGACAGTTGCTATCTCAAATCTGAAAATCGCACAAACTTCTTACTCTGGCAGTTGCTATCTCAAATCTGAAAATCGCACAAACTTCTTTCTGTAGAGGTAGTCTCTCTATGAATTCATGCAAATCTGAAAATCGCACAAACTTCTTTCTATAGAGGTAGTCTCTCTATGAATTCATGCGGGAACCCGTAACACAAAAAGAGGCTAGTTCTCCTTTATACATAATAGTATAGCTAATTTAAGGAATTTTTCATCATCGAGCAAGGTTTAATTTCCACTAGGTTTAACCTGAAATTAGGGACAATCTGAGGTAGTGTTTGAACATGTGGTTGAACGCAAAGGGGTCATATTAATGATCTTGTGATCGATGCACACATTAGTGGGTCAAAACCCACCCCATATCCTTCAATTTCTACAAGTCCGTGGAATGTATAACATTAAATGATTTTTGTCACCTGTTCACACATAAATGGATCACAACTATTATTATAGATGATTGTTTTTAAATTAATTTTTAAAATAAATTTTGTAATTTTTTTTAATATGTTTCCTGATTTATGGATAATAAATGAATAAACTGTCTACTGTAATTATAAAATTTGTTTTTTTAAATAAAAATAAAAATTAAATAAACTTAAATTTAAAAGAAAATAAAAAGATAAATATATATAAGATTATATAATATATAACTATAATATAATATATATTAAAGGAAAAAAATCATCATAAATGAAATAACAAATCCTGGAATAATAAAAAAAAAGAACAAATCCAAAGTAATGAGTAATGAGATAAATTTTATAATTTTTGGTGTTTGTATGTGAGATGTAATATTAAGGTACATGATAGTTCCAACGTTTGACTAAGGTTTTCAAAATCAAGTTGCCTTTAGTGAGATTTGAGATTTTTTGGAAGTTTTTTGGTGGATTTTTTCCGTCTAATTTCTCTAAAATCTGGCCAAACTTACCCCTACATAATCGAAGTGCCCTAAGGATTTTTCAAGGTGTTGAATCCATACATATAGTAAAAAAACCCACACAAATCAAGATTTCATCTCAAATTTTCCGGCACCGCCCCAGGGGTTTTTCAAGGCGCTGAATCCATATATACATTAAAAAAACTCATTTTAAATAACGCAAATCAAGATTACAGTAAAAAAAACTAGTTTAAATAACACAAATCGAGATTTCACCTCAATTTTTTAATGTGTTATAAATATTTTGATTTTGTCAAAATAAAATAAAAATAAGTTTATTTAATTTTATATTATTATTATTATTTGTTGGGTAGTTAAGGTAAATATGATTTGGTCAAGTTACCAGTATGTTTTCAATTCCAAGTTTATGAGGATCCATGGTATTGACCTATGGTATTCATGTAGAATATCTCTTATTTATGATTTGGTCAAGTTACCAGTATGTTTTCAATTCGAGGTTTATGAGGATCCATGGTATTGACCTATGGTATTCATGTAGAATATATCTTATTTAAATGGTCAAATTAAACCATCCTAGATCCATTTTAACTCTGGATCTACCAAGAGCTGTGAGGGATCAAATCTCTTTCGGATCTCAAGAAATTTGATCCCTCTTGGCACTTGTAGATCTGGAATTAAGATAGATCTAGATTAATAATAATTTTAATATACTTTTATGTGTATGTTTAAATTATACGTATATTTTTTAATAATTAACTTTTATACATCTATTTTTTAATAATTAACTTTTATAAAAATGTTTTAATGATGTTAATTTGTTTAAATTAATATTTTTAAGATTTGAAGTGTAATAATAAATATTTTATATATCTTTTTAATTTAAAGACTTTTTCAATTATTTTTAATTAAAATAATAAGTATTTTTAAAGTTTTTGAAAATACTAATTAACATAAATTTTCATAGAATAGAAAGTTTTTATTTTTTTTTTAATTTAGACTATAAGAAATACATTAAATTTAAAAATAAACCATATGAAACTTTGAAACTTTTTAAGCTATATAATTTTATATTAAATTTCAAAAGAGATTTACAGTAAAATAGAATAAATTAAACATGTTTAAATATTCTCATAAATATAACACAATGTACTTATGCAATACTTTATTTAACTCAAAAAAATGTTTTCGAAATATTATTTTTTTCTTTCAATTACTAACTATAATGTCAAAAAGCAACCTCGACTTAATAAGACTATAATGTTAAAGGCACATCAACTTTGAAGAGATAATATTGGATCCATACATCAACTTTGAATGGATAATATTGGATCCATACGAAGGAATAAGGGAGATGATTTTACACAAATATTACCAAAAAAACACATGATTAAAAAAACATATATTTATTATAGACCCATATTATGTACAAATTAGTTTTTCTAATGACTTTGTGCATGTGGATTTTGGAAGAGCTAAAATATGTGAATATAGATAGACGAAGAATCTTTAAATATCTTTAAAATTATATTTTATTTTTTAATAAGCATATATTTAATTAATTGAAAGATGGGGTATTAGAAAATTGTCTAAATCTTTCAGTTTTATACCCATATATATATTAAGAACAAGAATTGGCAGGTTTATATATACATGTATGTGGCGGAAGATGTCTTAGATTAAATAATAAAATTACTTTTAAGCAATTTTTTGTTAGTTAACATTACAACAATGAAAATTGGTTTAAAAGGATTTTAATATGCATTTCTATCAATAATTATCTTGTTTCTATTTAGAAGTGCATAGTCATGTCATTTGTGGCAAGAAAGTTTGTGCATTTAGATGTTTCAAATGCCCTACCCCTTGACATAGTGGTTCAATCTTTTTTTGGTAAAATAATTGTCATGATCCTTAACCATTAACTTAAATCATAAACAATATATCAAAAACCACAAAAAAATTGTCAAAATTTCCAAATGCTTTATTTATTTAAATAACATTAAAGTATGGAAACATCATACAATGATCTTTGTATGAATGGAATTTATCCTTATTGACTTGTTGTCTAAAATAAAGTAACCTCTCAATAAGTTAATTTCTCACATGCAAAATACTCCAATACATAAAAAATAATAATCCTTAAGAAATAACAAGTTCTAAATTAAAATATGGTAAAATTATGAACAATTTCAATATTCAACAAAGATTATAAGCAATTTCAATGTCCAATAAGAAACAACTAAAAAATAATTAATTATAATCTAAATATTCAAATTTGAACCAGAAAATTAATTAATGATAATATTTATATAACAGTTAATCATTTCTAGCAGCTTCCTTCATAAAAATAAAATACACATCAACCTAAATGTCTTGTTGCAGCATTCACCTTTTCAACATGATAAGACAAGCCTAATTGGTAAGATTGTCCCTTTCCTCTATTCCCAAAAGAAGTGTGATGCATGATATTTAAATAACTACTCCGAATAAATTGTAGCGTAATTGATATTGAAGAATAAAACTACAAATATGAGTATAGATCTAATATGATTTCAGTCCTGTGATATAGTTACTTTGTAAGATTGTGCCTTTCCTCCATACCTGAAATTTAAATAACTACCAAGA